>PVKA01026123.1:10999-32197 GCA_004027165.1 Ctenomys sociabilis
AAAAAACAAAAAAACCAATAAAGGCCAGCCTAAACTGCATAGTGAGACCCTGTCTCAAAAAAGAAACAATGAACCAGCTGGGGAGGAGGCTACCCAGGGTGAGGGTGGGGCGCTAGCGTCCCCAGAGAGGAAGTAAAAGGATAGACAGCTGCCAGGGGCCTTCCAAGTGCTCTCACACGCACACACACCCATGCACGCATAAGCAGACACAGGGGCTCTCCCCACTCAGCACCCTAACTCACAGCCATGCTCCCTGAGGCACCTATGCAAAGGGCCTGGTGCACAGCCCCGCCCGCCACCCGCGCACAGTAGCACTGAGTGACCACAAGGCCCAAGCAGCCCACAGCGTCTTTGAACTTCAGTGTCACTGGGGCCTGAAACCCACAAACTGGCCTCAAAGCCAAGATGCCCCACAGAGGCTCCCAGAGCACGTGGTCTCCCTGTCCCAGGTGGCTCTGGGGAGGGACCCTGCTGGGGCCACAGGTCCGAGAGGCTGCGGAACACTGCAGGGGCCCGGGCCCGGCCCCTGCCTCATCCGTCCTGCCTAGGCCTTACATGCTCTTAACACTGGAGATACTGGACAGGGGCTCCCGCATCCTGAAGCTGAGCGAGCGGGAGCCCCGAAAGCTGTCCCTGGGCCTCAGCGAGCTGTCAGTGGTGGACGCCCCAGAGTGAACCTCGGTGGCCCTGGCCAGGCAGTCTCCTGGCCCCCGCAGGCCCAGCCGCAGACACCCGCAGCAGAGGGAGGCCAGCACGGCCCGGCGCAGCTCCCTGCTGTGGAACGTGTAGATGAGAGGATTGATGGCCGAGTTGGACACGGCGAGGGCCAGGATCCAGTCCATGGCGCGCAAGTACTCCTGGGCCGACCCAGTGGCGCCGAAGACATCGGCCAGCAGCAGGCCCAGGAGCGGCCCCCAGCACACCAGGAAGGCCACCAGGATCAGCAGCACCGTCTTCAGCAGCCGCCGCGCCTTGGAGCGCGCGGAGGGGCGCTGGGCCTTGCGCCCGCTGGCCCGGACCACCCGGGAGATGGCGCTGTAGAGACCCACGATGGCGCTCAGGATGCCCGCGAAGACCACCGCGCACAGCAGGATGTAGTTCTTGGCGTAGAGCGGCAGCAGCCTGGAGCAGCGCTCGAAGGCGCACACGCAGTTCCAGCCCAGCAGCGGCAGCAGCCCCAGCAGCACGGCCAGCAGCCAGCACAGGCCGATGAGGCCGTACACGCGGCCGCGCTTGGCCGTCCGGCTCTCGGCCGCGCAGGGCCGCGCCATGGTGGCGAAGCGCTCGCCAGCCGTGAGCAGCAGGCTGAAGGTGGAGGCGGCCAGCGCCGAGAAGAGCAGCCCCTCGCGCAGGAACCACTGCACCGGGGCCAGCAGGAAGGTGCGGGCGCCCGAGAGCAGCACGTTGGCCAGGTAGGCGACGCCCGTGAACAGGTCGCTGAGCGTGAGGTTGACCAGGCAGCAGTAGACCCAGCGCCGCGAGCGCATGTGCGTGGAGATGGCAGCCAGCACCAGCAGGTTCTCCAGCACCACCAGGCAGCTGGCGGCCACCGACAGCGCACGCAGCGCGCCCGGGCCGCCATCCTCGCGCCCCGCCAGCCGGCCCGAGTGGTTGTAGTGCAGCACGATCAGGCGGCTGTGCCCGCCGGCCGAGAGCTGGTGGCAGGCCTCGGGAGGCCCGGCTGGCGGAGGCCACTCGCTGCTGTTCATGGCCTCCCCGGGGGCAGACTGAGGTCGAGGAGGGCAGGCAGGGTGGAGTTGCCTGCCTCCCTTGGTTTTGGTTTCCTGTTGTTTAAAATTTCTGTTATGTTCCAGGTACCCCTAGGGTGGGGGTGCCGGCCAGGGAGGGGCAGCCCAACCGCTGCTGGCTGTGGCCTAGGAGCAACGGCTGGGGACAGCCGTCCTGGTGATACCGACACCCTCCCGGAAGGGGGATGGGACGAGGTTGCAGAATCACACACAGGTCCTCAAGGGCGGCAGGCTGCCAACTGTCCGTGCCCCACCTCCCTGGCGGGACCCCTGCCCCAAAGCTGCCCCTCCCACCCTCACTTTCTCCCCTGCAGCTCCCAGCTTTCATGTGCATGGTGAGTGCCTGGCAAGTGCTTATCCCGTGAGTGCCCTGCTTTACACATACTGTACAATCTGCTTGTTCACAGAAGGAAAAACTGATGCTCACAGAGGCACCCCACAAGGCGCAGACTCCTCTGGGGTTGGTGGCTGCACCGCCAGCCCCTGAGCTCCCCTGATAGGAGCAGTGTCAGGCCCTGGAGGCCCCTGAGCCTGGACAGAAGGAAGCACACAGAGTGAGGCCCCCTCCATGTCCCCGTAACCACTGGCTGGGGTGACACAACCTGAGACTATTGTGGGTAGGAAGGAGGAAGAAGCTCCGTACACCCTGGAGCCTGGCTGAGACCAACCGGCAGTGAGGACGGGTCTGCTTCCTGCCTGCCCTGTGCCTGGGCCCCTGCTGTGCCCCCAGAAGGGTTTGGTGTATGACACAGAGGCCACAGGAGTGACAGAAAGACCCAACTCCTCAGCCACATTCAGTCCCTGGGCCAGGTCACCACTTCCACAGCCCACATGGTCACCAGCTGTCCTGAGCCGTGGGAGAGGTATCCACACCAGCTTTGTCAGGCCTGGCCCCCAAGGGCACCAGTATGCCAGGGACCTCTGTCTCAATGCAAGGGACAGGTTCCCACAATGTCTCAGTGTTCCCATGAGAAGCCAGAGTGTCCCCAAAAAGGCCTGGAAGCCGGGCGTGGTGGCGCATGCCTGTAATCCCAGCACTCGGGAGGCTGAGGCAGGAGGATTGTGGTGAGTTCAAGACCAGCCTGAGCTACAAAGTGAGTTTAAGGCGGGCCTGAACTGCACAGTGAGACCCTGTCTCAAAAAGACAAAAAAAAAAAAAAAGGCCTGGAAGAGGTAGATGGGGCTGAGTGAGCACAGGTACCAGCCCTGCCTCCATCTCCTCCAGTGGTGCTGCCACAGCGGGACAGTGGCAGAGAAGCTGAGCAAGGCTGGCAGGGAAAGGACCAGCACCAGGCCACTGGAGGTCACAAGACAGACACCCAGCTCTGAGCCCTAATCCTAGCTTGGACCCTGAGCACTTGCCCAGCATGCACAGGGCCCTGGGCTCCATCACCATGCAGACCATGAAGAGCAAGCCAAAGCCTACACAAGGAGAGCAGCTATGCTATGGCCCAGAGTGGGGTACTATACAGCAGGGTAAAAGCACCAGGAAGTCCTCCACCAGGTAAACAGACCCAATGACTCACTCAGTGATGTGTTGGATTTTTCTTGTTATAGTTGTTGTTTTGACACAGGGTCTTGCTACATAGTCCAGACTGGCCTTGAACTCACTTGTGATCCTCCTTTCTCAGCCTCTTAGAGTGCTGAGATAACAAGTGTACCTCACCAATGCCTGACACTCAGGATATGTCATTAGGTGGAAAAAGTCTAAGGACCAAAGCACACATAGCAGGGCTGGCGAGATGGCTCAGTAGAATAAGCACTTGTCTGGCAAGCACAAGGTCCTGAGTTCAATCCCAGTACTACACACACACACACACACACACACGCACACAAAGCACATGTAGTGGGCTCATGTGGGGCACCTCTCTGTATCCCAGCACCCTAGGGGGCCATAGGAGGAGGATTGCCAGGAGTTTGAAGCCTGCCTGGGCTACATAATGAGACTCAGTCTCAAAAACAAAGCAAAGGCTGGAGAGACGGCTCAGTAGGGCCTGAGTTCAATCCCCAGTTCCACCAAAAAAAAACCCAGCAAAATGAAATGGAGGGGATCATACAATCCAGGGCTGCTGGGGTAGACTGATTCCAGGAGCTGTGAGAGGGGAATCTAAAACAAGCCTGGAAAGTTTCTGGTGCCACAAAGTCAGGTCACGCTCAGGGGAGGTTGGGGCCCTCCCAGGGACACACTAGGGCCACCAGTGAATGACCTCACTGTAGGCCCTAGCACCCCCCTCCCTGGCATGTGCACAAGAGAACCCACAATCTGTCCACTTGTAAGCATGCACAGAATGTTCCACCAGCAAGAGCCAAATCCCCCAGAGCAGAAAAACCCAAGTGTCCTCCAACTGGCCAGTGGATACACCCAATTCAATCCATCCACACACTGGACTATTACTGAGCCATGAAAAGGAAGAAACTCCCAACACTGCCATAGCATGGATGGACCTCGAGGATACTGTGGCCAGGAAACTGAGCCAGACATGGGTCACTCACCACAGGAGTGCGTCTCAGGAGGCCCCAGTGTGGTCAGGGCCACAGAGACAGAAGCAGGACAGCAGTACTGGGCTGGGGAAGGGACGGGAGTTGGTGTTTCCTGGGGACAGGGTCAGGGCAGGCAGGTACGAGGTGGGATGTGCTCACCATTGCTGAGCCGAGCACGCGGAAATGGTGAAGGTGGCGCATGTCATTACATGCACTTCAGCACAATAGAAATAACCCATTTTTTATGTAATAACTAACAATACCAGAGCAGGGCAGGGTGGCGCAGGCCTGTAATCCCAGCACTCGGGAGGCTGAGGCAGGAGGATTGTTGTGAGTTGGAGACCAGCCTGAGCTACAAAGTGAGCTCGAGGCCAGCCTGAACTGCACAGTGAGACCCTGTCTCAAAAAGACAAAAAAAAAAAAAAAAAAAAAAAAAAAAAAAAAAAAAAAACAGAACGCGTAATTGAATGTCCTGCTCTAGGTTTACAGAATATTACTGAATCTGTAAATTTCCTGCTGCCGCCCACAGCCGGGATTATGTAAGAGACAGCCTTGCCTGGGGAAATCCGTGGTGTAGCGGGGTGTAGACCTCTTTACCTTAGTCTCAACATGTCAAAGAGAAATCGAAGAAAAAGTAAAAATAGCAAGCCTGGGGGGTGTACACATGTAATCCTAGCACTCAGGAAGCTAAGGCAGGGGATCGAGGTGAGCTGATTGAAATAGATGGTGAATGCTTATAACTTGAAAAATGTATTACTGTAAAAACTGCATTGTTGGGGCCGGCGAGATGGCTCAGTGTTATATAAGTGCTTCCCTGGCAAGCACAAGGGCCTGAGTTCAATCCCCAGTTTTGCAAAAAAAAAAAAAAAAAAAAAAAGCTGCATTGCTATGAATCACTCTCAGAACCCTCCTCATTGTTTTGGATATCATCCTGTTGAGCAGTTCTGGGGTGCTTCTCCCTGAGTGTCTTCACAACCTGTGATCAAAACCACGGGGACCACCGCTGCTGCACGCCAGGCTGTGGAAAGGCAGCTCCTAATCGCGCGCAGCCGTCCTCACTGACCTCAGTCTGGCATGTTTGGCTCCTCCCCAAGGCCAAAATGACTACGGAAGAGAAACGCTTTAGATCCATCAGGGCACTGAAGCATCCTGGACAGCGGAACTAAGGACGCGAAAGAGGACACACCGGCTGCCTGCAGCACAAGGGGCGCGCGCCCTCCCCTGCAATGGGCTGCTGGTTTCCCAGCACCATCTGCCGAAGGGGCTGTCCGTTCTTCAGTGTGTTTGTGCCTCCCCTGTCAAAGATCAAATAGTTGGTGGTGCCTGCAGTTGTTCCTGCTTCCTTTATTCCATTCCATTGATCCTCTTTTCTGTTTTTGCATCTGAGCCATGCTGTTTTTTATAATGGTATATGTGTAATATAATTTCAAATCCAGAGGTTTTTTTTTTTTTTTTCAGAACCGGGGATTGCACTCAGGCCCTTGCACTTGCCAGGGAAGCACTTATTCCACTGAGCCGTCTCCCGGGCCCCAAATCCAGGGTTCCGATGCTTTGCAATGGTTTGCTTTGTTCTTCTTTCCCAGAATTGCTACTGCTATTCTCAATCTCTCCTGGCTCCATACAGATTTTATTTATTTATCTATTTATTTATTTGGCACAGGGTCTCATTAAGCAGCTCAGACTCACAGTGATCCTCCTGTTTCAGCCTCCCCAGGGCTGGGATTACAGGCATGCGCCACCACACCCAGTTTTGGTGGCCAGCTCCGTGAGCCCAGGGGTGTGGGGGAAGCTGCAGGGTATTTGATACTGGGGATCAAACCCAGGTCCTTGTGTTTGCCAGGCAGGTGCTTAGACCATTGAGCTATCTCCGCAGCCCTCCATAAAAATATTAAAATTGCTTTCTCTGGTTCTGTGAGGAGTGCTATTTGTTGTTTGGGTTGAGCTTGCATTAAATCTACATCTCAGCCTGGGAAAACTGGCTATCCACATGCAGAACATTGAATCTCTATCCGTATCTTTTACCATGCTCAAAAATAAACTAAAAATGGATTGAAGATCTAAATATTAAAACAGAAACAATCTGCTTGAAGATAAAATAGGTAAAATTGTTTTTTGTTTATTTTGAGACAGGGCCTCCCAGGCTGGCCTTGAACACACCATGTCATAGAGGATGGTCTCGAACTCACAGTGATCCTTCTGCCTCAGCCTCTGGAGTGCAAGCGCTTATTCTACTGAGCCATCTCACTGGCCCCTGCCAAGCAGTTTCTGAAAAGAACCCCAATTGCACAAGAAATAACACCATGAATCAACAAATGGGATTGTATTAATGTATGTATGTATGTATTTTTGAGACTGAGTCTGGATCTGCCGTTCAGGCTAAACTCGATTCTATGTAGCCCAGGCTGGCCTGGCACTTGCAGTGATCCTCCTGCCTCAGTTTCCTAAGTGTTGGGATTACACAGGTGGGCCATCACTCCTGCTCATAAAAGTTTTAAAAATAAGGTTAAAAAAAAAACAAAAAGGAAAATGGCGGCCCCGGGGAGATGGCTCAGTAGAATAAGCGCTTGCCTGGCAAGCGCAAGGGCCTGAGTTCAATCCCCGGTTGCACGAACCAAGGGATCCCTGTGTTCGCAGCGAGAGCAGTGTGAGACCTTCAAAGCAATGTGTCTTTGTAATAAATTTTAAAAAACAACTTAAATGCACTATGTTTTGGGGTCGCACGTCCTCCTGCAGACTTCATCTCAGAGACTCAGGACACCAGAGATGATGCAGACCCTGTGCAGCTAATAGTTACGTCAATCAAACCAAGAAAATCATCCGCATGTGCCCAGGACGCAGGCCGTCCACGGCAGAACTGGGATCCCTCTCTAGTGGCAGCCACGCAGCGCACAACTGGTGTGGATTTAGGTTCACGCTTGGGACTCAGCCAACGTGACTTGTAGAATTTTGTGGTATTGTATTTTTCTTCGAGATGTTTTGGATCCAGTGTTGGGTGGATCTGATTTTAGGGCACTGCAGAGGCAGGGGACTGGCTGTAAGAATGAACAGGTGTGGCCCTGTGACAATAAAACTTTATTACCAAAAAGAGGCTTACAGTAGGACTGGGCCCGATGTGATGTCTGTCAACTCCACCCAGTTTCATGGTGGGGGGGTGAAATTAATTATAATCACTTTGCAACTTTTTTTCCCCCTTTACTTTGCAGCGTCTGTAAGGTCTGAAATCTTTTCAAAATAAAGACAGGAGGAAGCTTAATATGGCAACACAGGCCTGTAATCCCAGCACTTGGGAGGCGAAGGCAGGAAGGTCACCAAGAGCTCAAGGCCAGCCTGAACTGCGTGGTGCAACAGAAATACCAAAATAAATAAATAAATAAACAGTAAATATATTCAAGCCACACTGGACAGGATATACACTTAAAGGTGATGGGTGATAGAACCTCTGCGGTCTCAATACTCAAACCCATAATCCCAGTTGACCATGACAGAAACACACAAGGCCCAAGGGAGACTTTTTTTTTTTTTGATGGGGAAGCACAGGGGATTTGAACCTGGTGTCTTCACACTGAGCTACACCCTCAGATCTTTTGTTGTAATTTTGAGACAACTATGCAAGTCAAGCTGGCCTTAGACTCAGTAGGTAGCCCAGGCTAACTTCAAACTTGTGGTGCTTTTCCTGCCTTAGCCTCCCAGAGAGCTGGGGTGACAGGTATGCACCATCAGGCACAGTGTGAAACGTAAACTTTTAAAAAGTCAAAGCAACTGTGTTGAATGCATCGCCAGAATGTTGGCCCTGCTGCCTCTGAGTTGGACAACACTGGCCAAATCATTTCTCTGGGCCTCCACTTCCACTGCTGAGTGATGGGCGGGGTACAGAATGAGACGGCCCGGTCTCCCCAGGCATGTTGGGTGTCACCATCATTTTCATCCTCATCAAGCCATGTGGCACTTTGAGGTAAGCAGCCACAGGAAAGCCCCCTCGATCCAGGTAGAGGTCAGAGTCGGAGTTTTTTCTGAGATAGGGTCTCACTCTCAGTGATTCTCCTGCCTCAGCCTCCTGAGTGCTGGGATGACAAGCATGCGCCACCATGCCTGGCTGAGACACTGATCTCTTCCTCAAACCCGGCACCATCCAGCGGAGCTCCAGGCGCGGAGCGCACCCAAGTGGATGGGTAACTAGTATATTCCTCCTACCGACAAGCTGTCGCCCCTCCCCTATACTTATGCACCTGCCCAGGTAAGCGGAAGACGGAATGGGGTGAGGGTGGGGAACAACAGAAAGCTGGTGACACCGGTCCTAAAAAGCCACAGGTGTCTGGAGTGTCCCTTCTTTAATGCCTACCTCAAAAAGTGAGGGAATAAATACAGAAAGCTATTTGCATGGTGTATATCGGGATCCCAGCCTTGGAAGGCAGGAAAACCCTGATGCGTGCCTCGGTTGTCTTCCTTTGAAAATCAGGGCAGGACACTGAGGCTAGAGGCTGTGGAAAGAACAGCACTTTTCAGAGATTTTGTTCCTAACCAGGGGAGGTACCGCAATAGACGCGTTCCTGCCTCCGTCCACCAGGGGGCGCGAGAGCACGCTCCCGGAGACGATTTCTGTGCTCCCAGGTGAGCGTCACCCCCAGGGAGCGCCATTCCCGTCCCGGGGACAGGTCCGCAGGTGGGGTCCCTACGAGACGCCACTCATGCACGTCTTAAACCCCTGATGTCTTCGCCTCCCCCACCACCCCGGGCATCCCCAATGGCCGTTCTGCTCCATCTCTACTTCCCAAGGACGTAAACCGAGTCAAGGAGGGCAGTGTCCCAGCGAGGGCCCGGGAGGAATCTTCTGCAGCCTGCTGCTGGAGTGGCAACGACGTCCGGGATCCATCTGCCCAGCAGGTGTCACTGTTCAGTGGGCGTGGGTCACAGCAGGTTGATCTCGTCCAGGTAGCGGGCCAGCACGGAATCCCGCACGTCCTTGAAGACCTTGCGGATGTTCTGCGTGTCCGTGGCGCACGTATAGTGGCTGAAAAGGCGGCGGGAGCGTGGGCCCTTCTTACTGCCCTCGGGGCCGTCCACGCAGCCCTTGTACATCCCTGTGTACATCTCCAGAATGAACTTCTTGGCGGCTTCTGCGTCCTGCTTGGGGCCTAGGGGGAAAAGAAGTGAGTTAGGACCCTCCTTGGCTTGAGAATCCTCGACTCCTCGACCCCATAATCACAGCTGGGAACAACCAGAAACCACTACAGCCAGCTTCACCCGGGATGCGAATTTGTGGCTCATGGCTGATCACATGACACAAGCCCGCCAATAGGAGCCTCCGTGATTGGCTCGCACATCTCACGTGATCTGAGACGGACCAATGCGAATCAACTCTGGGACTTTACAATACCGGATTCCGCAAAAAAAAAAAAAAAAACCTCTGGGATTTTGGGGCAGAATTTAGACAGAGGCTGGTTCTCAGCTAGGCTTGGAGCTGGATGTTTGGGAAGGTGGCGCCAAGAATTTAAACATCCTAAGTCTGCAGATGTGGAAACCAAAACCAAAGGAGGAGGGAGGAGTCCCCAGGGTCAGCCTGGGTACAGCGCAACGTGTGACAAAAAACACCACGTTTAAATTTTTGTTTATTTATTTAATTTTTAATATATGTGCTGCCGAAGCGAGCACATTTATTTACTTTTTAAAATGTATTTGGTTATTGCAGGGTTTCACTACACAGCTTGGGCTGGTGGAGATCCTCTTCTTTCAGCCTCCCCAGCGCTGGGATTATAGGCATGAGCCACCGCACTCGGACTCTGGCCGGCTCAGCCAGCTCTGGGGACCAGGCTGGCGCCACATGTGGTACTAGGGGTTGAACCCGGGTCCTTGCACTTTGCCTGGCAGGCACTTAGATCACCAAGCTTATCTCCCCAGCCTCCTGAATGTCTTTTTTTTTTTTTTTTTTTTGTCTTTTTGAGACAGGGTCTCACTATGCAGTTCAGGCTGGCCTTAAACTCACTTTGTAGCTCAGGCTGATCGTGAACTCACAACAATCCTCCTGCCTCAGCCTCCCGAGTGCTGGGATTACAGGCATGCGCCACCACGCCCGGCTCCTGAATATCTTTAGTTGCCTCATTGTGGCTGCCCCAAAATCCTGAATAATAGATTAGACTTTCAGCCTTCTTTTATTTTTATTTTTTTGGCAGAACAGAGGATTGAACTCAGGCCCTTGCACTTGTCAGGGAAGCGCTTATTCCATTGTGCCATCTTCCTGGCCCCCTCAGCCTTTTGTTTTATTTTGCAGTACTAAGGATCAAACTCAGACCTTGCACTTGCCAGGCAAGTGCCTATGCTACTGAGCTATATCCCTGGCCTCCTGAATAGATTAGAAGGGTTTCCCTTTCATGATCATGTTGACATCAGGGAGGAGCCCAGAGCTGAAGGATGGCAGATCCCACAGGTAAGGTGGATGTGAACGATATCTCGTTTTAGGAGCTGCCTGTCCCTTGCAAACAGGATCTCACTACATAGCCCAGGTGGCCTCAAATTTGTATGATCCTCCTGCCTCAGCCTCTTGAGTGCTGGGATTACAGTTGTGCACCATTACCATGGTTCATTTAATCCCCATTCTAAGGGCCAGACAGATTGCTCAGTGGATTAAAGCACCTGCTTAGGCTGGTACAGGGATCCCTGGCATGCCATCTGGCCCTGAGGCACACTGAGCCGGTGACTGAGACTGGACGTGGTGGCACACACCTGTAATCGCAGTGCTTGGAAGGCTGAAAACAGGAGTATCACTACGAGTCCTATAGTGAGACCCTGTACTAAATACATTTTTTTAAAAATACCCCCATTGTACAGACAGGAAAACTGAGGGTCACATGTGTTACTGGGAGGGGTGGACCCAACACTGGGGTGCAGCTGGGAGGAGACAGAGCCCACAGAATACCCAGGGGCCGGGACTGCTCACCCTGAAAGCTGGGGAAGTAGGTGGCCAGGTGGGAGGTGGGGATCTTCTCTTCCAGGATGTCAGTCTTATTGAGGAACAGGATGACCGAAGTGCTTTTGAACCAGGGCAGTTCCAGGATGGTCCCGAACAGGGCCAGGCTCTCTTTCATGCGGTTCTGTGGAAGACAAGCTGGGTGTGGTTTTGTGGCCAGCCTGGCCCCAGGGGGACCCAGAGCCTGGGTGCAGCTGCTCCTCAGTAGCTGTGGGGCCTGGGCCTGCAGCCTGTATGAGCTTCACCTGCAGCTGAGGACGGCCACCCCCCTAGCCGTGTCCACTCACCACATCAGAGAGGGACCCTGTTTGTAAATGGGGTCTTTGAGGTTGGGAGAGAGGCCCTGCTAATCCCAAGAGAGGCATCCTTCTGAGCAGAGAAGATCTGAGCCAAGTGTAGTAGCACACGCCTGTTACCCCAGCACTCTGGGAGGCTGAGGCAGGAGGATCCCAAATTCAGGCCCAGCCTGGGTGACTCAGTGACTTAGCCAGATGCTATCACAAAATACAAAATAAAAAGGCCTGGGGATGGAGCTTGGGGTGAAGGCACTGGGGTCAAACCCTAGCACTACAAAAATAAAAATAAGAACTAAAAAGAGTCAGGGCCGGGGAGATAGCTCAGTGGTCTAAGTGCCTGTCTGGCAAGCACAAGGACAAAGGTTCAATCTTTGGTACCACATGCCATGCCAGCCAGCGATAATGGGTATGGTGGTGCACACCTGTAATCCTAGCACCGGGGAGGCTGAGACAGCAGGATCACTGCAAGTCTGCGCTGGGGAGTGAGACCTTGTGCCAAACTAATAAATAAACATGCCTGTAATCCCAGCTAGGGCAGGAGGATCATTGGAAGCTCAAGAGCAGCTTGGGCTACAGAGTGAGCTCGGGGCAGCCTGAACTGCACAGTGAGACCCTGTCTCAAAAAGACAAATCAGATCCATTGCCCTCATGCATGACACAGTAGCTATATGAACCCGGAAGCTCATGACCAACCGACTTCTTCAAAGGAAACAAATGGTCCTTGATGTCCTTCACCCAGGGAAGGCAGCCGTACTTAAGACAGAAATTCGGGAAAAACTCCCCAAGATGTACACGCCCACACCAGACGCCATTTTTGTTTTTTGTTTTTTGTTTTTGAGACAGGGTCTCACTATGCAGTTCAGGCTGGCCTCGGGCTCACTTTGTAGCTCAGGCTGGTCTCGAACTCACAACAATCCTCCTGCCTCAGCCTCCCGAGTGCTGGGATTACAGGCATGCATGTGCCACCAGGCCCGGCTGATTTATGACTTCTTCATATGGATTATGTGGGGAAAAAAGGAGCCCAAACATAGACTTGTGGGACACGGCCTGGATGAGAAGAAAAAGACCTCAAGAAGCCGCGGAAGGAGCGCAAGAACAGAGTGAAGAAAGTCAGGAGCGCTGCGAAGGCCACTGCTGGTGCTGACACACAGCCGAGGGAGTGGAGGTTCTGCAACGCCTGTCTGCAGTGACTGCGACTGTTTTCACGGGAGGATTTAATAAACTATAAAGGGCCAGGGAGATAGCGCAGTAGAATAAGTGCTTGTTGGCAAGCACAGGGTCCTGAGTTCAATCCCCAGTACCGCAAAAAATAAAAATAAATTAAAAAAAAAAAAATAAGAAGGGAGGTCAGGTAAAAACCACACATGGAGGGGATGGGGTGAAAATGGAGGCACGGAGGAAGGTGACATTTTTGCAGGCCACAGATACCAAGGTCCCCAGCAGTGCCAGAGCTGGGGACAGACCTGGCACAGATGCTTCTTGAAGGTTCCATGCAGACCTGCAGCCCCCGGGCCTGAGTGGAAGAGAATCAGTGCCTGCCGGCAAAGCTGCCTGTGCTGCTGCTTTGTGTCGCTGGCTCCAGGACCCAGGCACGTCCTTCGTGGCCAGGCCTGCGCGACCTCTGCCCGGGTCCCCTCAGTCATCCTGTCTGGTTGGATGAGTCAGCTCTCCAGGCAGATGGAACTTCCTGCCCCTCGAGGGGCATGCGGCCCTTACCTCCTCGTTGTTCTCTTCCAGGCGCTGGTCATACTCGCTTAGGGATGCCAGGTAGATGAGGGCGATGACATTCTCGAAGCAGTGAATCCACTTCTTCCGCTCTGACTTCTGGCCACCAACATCCACAATTCTAAGGGAAAGCGGGACGAAGCTTCTGAGCATCCAGATGGAGCCAGGACCCTGCCCCATGGCACCCCAGCTCTTGGCCGGGTCTGGGATGTCCTGAGTTCAAATCAGGAAGCAGATGAAACCATACCCAGCCCCTGACCCACAGCAGAGAGGGCGGTCACGTGGCTTCTCATTAGCCTCAGGTCTGTTTTTTTGTTCATTTGTTTTGTTTTGTTGAGACGGGTCATGCTGTGTTGTCCAGGCCAGCCTGGGACTCCACAGCATTCCTCCTGCCTCAGCTTCCTGAGTGCTGGGATTACAGGACTGTGCCACCACACCCAGATTTCTCAGGTCCGTTTGACAAAGAAAGTGGGGTATAGGAAGAAGGAGGGACTGTCTGTCCCAAGAGTCAGATGACATGAGCTGCTGACGTGTGGAGGGGAGACTGCCACTCACTCTCAGGACTCAGTTTCCCCATGGGCAAGACTCAGCCACGGCATCTGGGTGGCCATGGAGCACCCTGAGTGTGCAGGACAGGCACGGGGCTGTCCCCATGCTCAGCACTGCCCTGTCTGTGCAGCCTGCAGGCCACAACAAAGATCAGCCCCCCCCCCCTTCTTCCTGTTCTTTCTTTTAAAAAAGTGGGTCACTGACAGCGATCCAATCACCACGCCATCCTGGGAGCCACAGTTACTCAGGAAATTACGGAGCAGCGCAGGCTGGGACAAGCCCACTACAGCCGCAGAGAGCAGAGAGCGTGGGACTCGGGGGCGGGACACAGGGGAGGCGGTACTGAGGGGAGAGCTGACACCTGCGTCTCCTGACCCTGCTGCGGAGCCTCCCACACAACTCCAAGCCCCCAGACTCCCATTTCCATATGGATGTGGGGAGAGGAGCCGAGGGCCAGGCTGGCTGCAGAGGCGGAGACCTGTGGAGGGAGGCTGTGGCCCCCAGGCAAGGGCCCTGGGAGTCACCTCCTCCTCAGAGGCTCAGTTTCCTCCAGGCTTTCCTTCCATTCCCTAGATTTTCTCCTTGGCCTAAGGACACGTCCAGTGATCCCAAGAAAAACTCACCCTTCCTCCACCTTACCTCCAGGATCCACAGCCCTCTTATCTCCACTAACCCATCCACCTTCCACCCTCAACCCACTCACCCATCCATGCAACCACCCAACCATCAACTTACCTATCCATCTGTCCATCCATCCATCCATCCATCCATCCATCCATCCATCCATCCACCTCCCCATCTGGCAGTCACCCATCCTGCCACTCAACTGCCTGCCCACTCACCCACCCCCGTCCATCCATCCACCTGTCCCCCATCCGTCCTCTACTCATGCACCATCCACCTGCCCACCCTCACACACAGCGCCCACTTTTTCTCCCACCAGCCATCTAACCTCCTGCACACCTATCCTCCGCTGACACACCCCCTTTCCACCCTTCCATCATTTTTTTTTTTTTTTTTTTTTGTCTTTTTGAGATAGGGTCTCACTATGCAGTTCAGGCTGGCCCTAAGCTCCCCTTGTAGCTCAGGCTGGTCTCGAACTCACAACAATCCTCTGCCTCAGCCTCCCGAGTGCTGGGATTACAGGCCTGCGCCACCACGCCCGGCCTCCTTCCATCACATTTACCAGCACCCACTCTCATCCTGAGCTGACCCCAACCCAGAAGAGCCCTGTGCTAGGGGCACTCATGGTAAACATGTAATGAGCATGTTGGTAAAGACTGTGGGATGGCAAAGCAGCATGCCCTGCACCCAGGGACAGGCAGGACCTGGCATGGGGCCCGGCACCAGGCAGCACCCCCTGCCCGTCCTGCTCCCCTGCACTGGTCAGAGAAATGGACCTTACAGCAGTCCGAGTCCTTTTGCTGTGTCCTTCTTGACCTCCTGGACCCAGGACATGGCCTTCGCCCTGCAGGACCACCCTATCCACCTGTCTCCTCTAGCCCCCAGCCCTGGGCACCCAGCACCCCCAGGCCCCTCAGACTTCACCTGCTCCCAGGGGCTTCAAGTCTCTCCTGTCCCCACCCAGCCCATCAGCTGGGGCAAACAGCTCACGATCAGGGTTCCCTGCTCTGATCCCTGGCCCCCCGGGCCTGGCCGTCCGTGCTGCCCCTCCTTTCCTTCCACACACCCACTGCCCTGCCTGCCAGTGTCCTGGACCCAGCCTTAACCCCTCTGTCCACCCTGACGGTGGCCACTAGAAGCCATCCTCAGAGGGAGCTTCCCCAGCCTGGCAAGGGAGGGCTGTCTCCTCTGCCTAACTCTGGCCACACAGCCTGTTTCCTTCCCCAGAAGCCCCTTGAGGGCTAGGACTAGGGAACTCACACTTATCCTACACCATCAAAACACCAGTGTCCCCCGCTGGGAAACCCTCTCCTCCTGGGGCCCTGCCATCTCACTCTGGGCTCCTCCAGGTCCCACTCCGGACTATGTCTGCTTTGCCTCCTGCAGCCTGGCAGACCTGGAACTCCTACCCATCCTTCCAGAACCCAGCTCTTTGGCCCCCTTACATAAGACAAACCCCAGGTAGACCGAGGCTGAGCACTCACCTCAGGTTGGTTTTCTGCATGGAGAAGCAGTACTCATTGATGCCTGTGGTGGGCATGCGGCTCCGCAGCACGTCCTGGGCCGTTGGGATGTAGTACTCCTCCGTGATGCGCTCCAGCTGGGACAGGTAGCTGTGGGGCAAGGTGCATTGAGGCCGGGCCTTGCAGCCGGCATCCCTGTACTGCTCCGACCTCGCAGGGCCCAGCGAGAACCTGCTGGGAAGGGAGCTTTGCGCTGTGCAAGGGCCGGGAACCAACCCCCAGGTTGTGAGACGCAGTGCGACCTCAGGAAAAGCTGCACCCTGAGACAGACTTTCCCAGCCACCAAATCGCCCCCAGACATCTGGCATCGCCTTGGAACCAGATACCTAAGGTGGAAAGATCAGGGCGCAGGACCCGCCCACAGCACCCAGCTCACCCGAAGGAGCCAGGAGATGGGGCCGTGCGCGGGCGGGGCTGCCAGCCGGAGCAAGCTCTGGCCCCGCCCACTGCATTCGCCCCTCCCATATTCCCGGGCCCCTTCCACCCTCCTTGGCTCCTCCCACAGTCTTGCCTATCATCTCTGGCTCCTCCCGCACTCCCCAGCACGCAAACCCCCTTGCTCCCTTGGGCCCCCTATGTCCCTGACCCTACCCAAGCCCCAGACTCACTAAATGGCGGAGTCCAGCAGGTGGAACTCGCGCCTGCGCTCGTAGCACGCCCGGACGCCCGCGTCCTGCCACAGACTCTGCATGGCCACTGCGTAGCGCTTCTCAAACGTGGTCACCTTATAAGGGTCCTGGCTCATGACCAGGCTGGCGTGGTGCTGGGGCAGGAAGCACGGGGAGGGTTAGACACTGTGCAGCGAGGTAGCCCCAGACCTCTCCGCAAGCCTCTCCCCAAACATTCTCTCCCTCTGCCTTCCTTTCTCTCTGGGAGCCTCTTTTGGCTGCTCCCAACCCCAGTGCTCTCCCTGACCCACAGAGGAAAAGACAGGTCCTCGAGAGTTGGGACTAGTGAACTCCTCTTCATCCTTCAACTCCCCAATATCAATTCCCCTCCTCCAGGAACACCTCCTTTCCTGGAGTCAGATTCTCTTAAAGGGAGCCACAGAGGTAAGGCTGGCAGCAGCAGGGCAGGAATGCACTGAGCACCTAGTGCCTGGCCAATTCTTACACGGATCGGCTCTCCAGAGGCCAGTCACCAAGGTTGTCCCCATTTTGAGGGGCAGAGCAAAGAAGCCATTTGTCTGGTGTGGGTCCCGCGCTCAACCAGCCTGGTCCCCAGACTTCCCCAGCTTTCACCACACGCTGTGTCAGAGTGACCCACACCATACCTACACTCAGCACCTGTCACAACCTGGAGGGTCACGGCGAGTCATTCAGCAGGACAGGCCACTTTGTCTTTTCTTTAATCTCGGTGGCATGGAGGATGGAACCCAGGGTCTCCTACTGAGATCTCCGCAGGCCCATTTAATTTTTAGTCGAGATGGGATCTGGCTGAGTCACTAAAATACCCAGGCTGGGCTTCAACTTGGGATCCTCCAGCCTCAGCCTCCCAAGTGTGGGATGACAAGCGTGCGTTCCTTTTGGCCAGTCCAGGCCCCTGCGTTTCTGGGCCGCGGCCCAGCCCTGCTCTCCTCCAGACACGCGCGCGGCTGGTGCCCGCGAGCGCCCTCCCAGACAGGCAGCCCGCGGCCCGCTCACCTTGCTCTCGGGCCTGCTGAAGGCGATCTGCAGCCGCTCCATGGCGTCGATCATGGCCTGCATGGACACGAAGATGTTCTGGTAGACAAGTGGCCGGAAGCCCCTGCGGTCCTCCTCCGAGTAGCCGGCGCCGTGGATGATGCGCAGCTGCTTGATGAACGTGCTCTTCCCGCTCTCGCCCGGGCCTGGGGACCGCACCGCTCAGCCTCCAGCCCCAACCCAGGCGCCCCTGGCACCCTGGGCCAGCGCCGCTGCTGCGCCGAGCCTCCGTTTCCCCACCTATCCCTGGAGAGCGACAGCAGGCCCTGCTCCGGAATCGCAGTGCATGCCAATGGAATCAGTGTCCTCCCTGGTGGCACCCAGGCCACACCCTGCAGCCACTGCCTACTTCTTAGGACCAGTGCTAAGTGACGTTTCCTGCAGCTTGTACAATGCTAGCCCTTTTCTTTTTTTTATGATTATGATTCTTTTTAAAGATTGCAAAAAGACAAGCTTGGCAAAGCGCAGGGACCGCGGTTCAATCCGGGCACCACATGCAGTGCCAGCCCTCCCCAGGGTGGGCTGAGCTGGCCACATATAAAAAAGCCACAGGCCATGGAACACCCCTGTCATTCCAGCTTTTCAGGAGACTGAGGCAGGAGAATCAAAAGTTGGAGTCAAGTTGGGGCAATTAATTTTTGGGTATGGGATTTGAACTCGGGACCTTGTACTTGTCAGGCAGGCACTTGTGCCAGTTAGCTATATCCTCAGCAGCCTGGACAATCTAGTCCATTATGGGCCATTGCTGTCACAGATTCCACAACCTCCTGTGTTTCAGGCCAAGCACACGTCGGTCCCAGTGCGCCTGCAGAGACTCTAGCACTCAGCCAGGGTGAGGAACAGAGAGATCCATCACAGGGAGGCCAGGAGCCCCCTGCTGCGTTTGGGAGCTTTGGTCCCTTAGGATGGCAGAGGTGTGCCCTTGGCTTGGAACTCGCAATTGACTTAGTTTTTTGGGACAAGATCTTATTATGTCGTCCAGGCTGTTCTCAAACTCACTGATATTCTCCTGTCTCTGCTTCCTGAAGGCTTGGATTATAGGTGTGAACCAGGGTACCCTTGCTTATTTAATTTTTGTATTGTTATTTCTTTTTTTAAAAAAAGTGTATTTAGTACAAGGTCTCACTACACAGATCAGACTTGTACTGATTCTCCTGTTTTTCAGCCTCCCAAGTGCTGGGATTCCAGGCGCGGGCCACGGTGCTCATTCTCAACAAGCCCCGGGGGCGGGGCTGGCGTAGCAGGCCAGGAATCAAACCGCCGGCCCTTGCGTCTGCCTAAGCAGGTGTTTTAATCCCCTGAGCTATCTGGCCGGCCCTGTATTTTTATTTTTCAGAGTCAAGAGGCCCCAACTTGCCTGAGCTGGGAGGTGACAGGGACAGGACTCCTGCTTCCTAGCTGTTTGTCAAATGGAGAAACTGAGTCCCTGACTGGCACAGGGGCTGGGTGGGGTGGCACACAGCAGTAAGGCCTGAGCTCAGGAGGCTGAGGCAGCAGGCTCACAGTGGGGTCAAGCCAGCCTGAACTGCACAGTGAGACAGTGTCTCAGAAACAAAAGAAAACATAACTAGACCGGGGATGGAAATCACCCAGAGTCATGAGGTGGGTGCCTGGCCAAGCCGGGGCTCAACCTCATCCTGTCTGAGTCCAGAACACCTGGGCTTCAAAGTTTTCAATTAATTATTTTGATTTTGGGTTGTTTTTTTTTTTTTTTTTTTTCAAGGATTGAGCTCAGACCCTTGCGCTTGCCAGGGAAGCACTTATTCCACTGAGCCATGTCCCCAGCCCTCAATTAATTATTAATGAGTGCATACTATGTGCAGGTGTTTATTGTCACAATTTATAGTGACATTGCAACACATGTGGACATCGGTACCTGCCTGACATGTGCAAGGTCCTGAATTTGATTCCTGGTGGGGGAGGGGATCATAGTGAAAAGGATTTAACTGTTGTCATTGCCCAGGCTGCTAGCCAAAAGACTAGTAGAGTTTCACTATTTTGCTAGTTGTAAAGGAGACACAGGGATCAGAGACTTCAAGTGAACTGTCTGAGTCACACAGCTAGAGGAGGCCCAGAGACTCCTCCAGGTCCCTAACTGCACCTCACCACGGGGCCAGGGGCTGACATCGGCAATGTGTCAGTGAGTGCAACTTCTCTGTGGACCCTGGGACAAGAGACAGCTTCCCTGGGGAGCTGCCGGACACAGCACAGAGACCCCAACCCTGTGGCTGCCTCCCTCCCCATCATGCTGGGAATCTCCACTCAGGTCTCCCTAGAAAGGCCAGGGATGGAACACAAGTCTGATCTGGCCACTGCTAGCTACTTTCGTCTGTTTGTTTCACTACTCTGATTTCTTTCTCTTTTGTTTCATTAAAGACAAAACAAAGCCGGGCACAGCAATGCAGGCCTGTCAACCCAGCACTCAGGAGGCCGAGGCAGGAGGATCACCAGCCTTGAGCTCATAGTGAGTCTCAGGCCAGCCTGGGCTACAAAGCAAAACCTTGTCTCAAAAAACCAAAAGAATAAAACAAATTTTAAAAAGGGCCGGGGATGCAGCTTAGTAGGAAGGCCCCGGGTTCTATCCCTGGCACGTAAAATGGCAGCAGCAAAAATTTTAGAACATTGCCACTAGCTAAGCATGGTGTGTAGACCTGTAGTCCCAATGCTCAGGAGGCCAAGGCCGAAGGAGGGTTGCTCTGAGGTCAAGGCCAACCTGAACTTCAAAGCAAGACTCTGCCTCAAAAAACCCCAGTCACCAAGAGTGGTACCAGAGGCCGAACTCTAGACCTTGCACTTGCCAGGAAGGCGCTTATGCCACTGAGCTATGTCCCTGGCCAGAATTCTGTCTTTGAAGCCCATCACTTTCCTAAAGCACTGGGGGCATGCATGGGGAGCCCAGCCTGCTTCAGTGAAGCCCCAGAAGGGGGGCGCCGGGGCCTGTGCGAAGAGTCCTTCCCACCTGGCAGGCGAGCGGCCCAGACAGGAAGCGGCTGCTTCCTCCTGGAGATGAAGGAGGAAGTGGAACCAGGCAATGCCAGGAAGGAGCCGGTGGGCTGCGGCCAGCCCTGGCCCTCAAGGGGACCCAGTGCCAGGGCCCAGGACCCAGGGCAGCTGGGGACACAGAAGGCCAGGCCAGGCTTGAGATAGCTGGGTTGGGGACAGGACAAGAGACTCAGCTCCACCTTTAGTTCAGACTGCAAAGCCCCAAATCCTGGCACCTCCCTGGGCTTCTGTTTCCCCATCTGGGAAATTGTGGCTTTTCTCTCCCAGACATAGTGACACCCTGCTAGACTCTGGAACTCTCACACAGGATCAGTGCTGTGTGACCTCAGATAACTGGCTGAGCCTCTCTGGTTCAGCTTCTGAAGCCTGGGATACTAAGGGAGTCTACCCATTGTGCTAAGCACTGGGCAGGCTTCTTTCATGACTTCCTCCTGACCACCCCACACCCCCAGGCGATGACTTCATGCTCAGGACATATGTCCCCTCCTCTTCCCCGCCCTAGCCACCCCTTGGGGCAGCTTCCTCAAAGTTTAGCCTCCTCCAGGGAGACAAGAAAAAAGATTGGATTCGATTCCTGTTTTCATGCAGCAAGGGGGTGGAGAGGCC
>PVKA01026124.1:2500-32063 GCA_004027165.1 Ctenomys sociabilis
AAATTCTTCTATTATCTAGTATACATCAACACAACTGTTCCCTATCAAATTTTCCTGTCTTCTGTATCATGTTCCTTGATTATTTTTGGTACATGAAAATTCATTCTGACTGTACCCATATTCAGACCACAAATTTTATGGCAAGAACAAAACAACAACATCAGTGCATAAGTGTCCTCTCATCCCACCATCCACTTCATTGTCTTCACATTGGCCAGTGAGTTCAATGAAGAACAGGCAAAGGTAGCCTTATTTCATTAAAAACTCGTGGAATTTCACTGACTGGAAATAATGATAGTGCAGACAATGAGCCATTTTTCAACTATAGTTTTCATTGTTGTCATATTGCATAGCTTCAGAGATCTGCTTTTTACTGCCCTTGTATAATACCACCACCATGGGACTTGCTATTTTCTAGATTTTTTTGCTTACAGGATTTTCATGTTTGGGATTTAATCTTCAGAAATTTTATTATTATTTTTCAATTATAAATTTTGACCTTTGAAGATGTCAGTATTTGGTATTAAGGATTTTAGGTGTTATAATCAGTTCTGGTAATAATGTTTTCTCTTTTACTCATGATTTCATGTATATGATTTCATGTATATGTTTTAAAGAAAATAATGCCCCACCAACATCCTGCCATCTCAAGCCAAAATCTCCAGAAAATTCCAGTTCAGAAAAATTTCAACAGTCACACAAACATACAAACAAAATCAAAATATCCCATGGTGTCATCTGACCTTCCCACTCTACTCTTCAAAACTCTGGTTTGAGATTTACACAACTTTTCTAAGAACTTCTGGTATCTCTGTGCACCAGCTAGCATTATGTCTATTTTAGAGCCTTGAAGTATTTCAAAAGTTCAGTTAGGGCTGCTGTCAGTATTTTCAAGGCTGTTTTTTTTTTTTGTTTGTTTGTTTGTTTTTTTTTTTTTTTTTGACAGGATTTCATAAAGTGTATTGAATAAAATCAAGCAGCAGTAGGGGACTTACCAAGAACTCAAGGCAAAATTTCAGTACTTTCGGACAAGGTCTTAGGATCTAGGTGTCATAATTAAGATGGGTTGTCAATTTGATTTTTGATTGACTTGTGAGCTACTCAGGTGGTCAGTGTGTGTGTGTGGGCCATGGACCCTGGACTTGGCTACTCTCCTTGGCTCCTGGCCCCTTCCCCTGTCACTGTTTCTCTGAGCTGCATCCCTATCACCACGAAGTGATCAGCTTGGCTCCACCTTTCCCTTCTGCTGTGATGTTCTTGAATCAGAGCCAGGTAATCATGAGCTGAAACTTCTAAAAACCATCAGCAAAAGGAAATCCTTCCTTCTTTAAATTGTGTGTGTCAGTTATTTGGTTCCGCTGACAAAAAAATGATTAACATATGTGTTAGCAAAAATGGATACTAACAAAAAACATGCATTCCATCCCTCAACAAACACAAAACAGGGCCGGCCAGAAGCACCTGTTTAGGAAGAGTACAGGGGCCAGGGTTCGATCCCAATGTGCTATGCCTGCCCCACCCCAGGGGCGCGCACTGAGACAGCGATTGAGACTGGGCGTGGTGGTTCTCACCTGTAATCCCAGGGTTTAGGAGGCTGAAAACGAGAAAATCATTAAGAGTCGATTCTACATAATGAGACCCTGTAGACTCTGTACTAAATACATCAAAAAGAAAAATAAAAAAAAAAAAAAGAGAAACACAAAACATTTTTCATAGTTTTTGTTTTGGAATAGGAATTTTTTGTAAAGTGAAGAACAACACAGAATGGAAAGACTCATGATACAGGCATTTCTTCAAACAAAAGTCAAATCCTCATGAAAAAGTGTATTGTGATTAGCAAAAACCTAAGAACAAAAAGATGTCTCCTAGCTAAAGGCTGGCAGAGAACTGCCTCCTTTGGGACCTAGGTCTTCCTCCGCATTAGGCTACACTCTGTTCCTTTTCCACTGAGCATTTGGGTACTCTGCCAGTAATAGCTGAGAATTTGCAAGATGTGCTGGCTCAGAAACAAAATATTCCGGTTTTCTCTCTCCATGTGGTAAGGACATTGCCTTCTCCTGTTAGAAAAGCTACTGCTTTTTATTTAGATGAGTAAGACTTTCTCATTATGGAGTGAAATGTTACTGAAATCTTTGGGTTACCACAGCTCTCCATGTTCTTCGCCTTTGGGGTTTTGGTTATCATTTGCCTAAGGGTTCCTAAAAGAAACAGCAGATAGAACTTTGGGCCTGTGAAAGTTGTAGAACCACAGGATCATGCTCCCTAACAAAGACGAGAAAACGAAGTCCGAGGTCAGGTAATGTCCAGAATTAAGGATGAACTGCAGAGCAGAAGACAGGATCGCAAGAAAGCGATTTGGAAAAATGTGTGTGGAAGCTAGAAGCTAGAGAACTCATCAAAAGAGGTACTAGCAGCGAGTTAGGTCAAGTCCCCTTTTCTGGCGTTCAGTGTCGTACAGAATTTAGTTCTATGACTGACACTGAGCCCTTCCAACTTTTGCTTTCTAGTTCAAAGACTGGAAGGACTCTGGATGACACCTGCACAGAGCTAAGATCAAAATCAAGTATAAATACGACATGCTCCTGCCTTCTCGGGGCTATTACTGTACAGATTTAGTCAGGGACAACTTAAAGTAACCTGTACTTCATTATGAGTACAGTCAGCATCAGTAGACCTCTCAGGGCGCAGGCTTTTTTAAAACTGCCCGTCACGTCCTGGAGGCGTAGCCGACCCGGGTTCGCCGGGGAGGAAGGCGGGGCCGTTCTGGATTTCTTGGCAACCAATGGCTAAGCGCGAAGGCGGAACTTTAAAAAATGATAGGCATGGGACCTAACCATTCCAGTGGCTGCGGCGCAGTGGGCAGGGCCTTAAACGTGACGCTGCTAGGGTAACGAGGTGGAAGCTAAAGGAGGTGTTGCTCTAGGTAGGGGCTATTTACTGGTATGTAAGATGTTTCTGTTTTTTTTGTTTGTTTTTTAATTATTTATTTATTTCGTATTTAGGGAAGGGTCTACAGGGCAGGGTGTTCAGGGTCTCACTACTAGATCGGACTCGTAGGGATCCGCCTGTTTGTAGTCTCCCACGAGCTGGGATTACAGGAACGCGCCACCACGCCCAATCTCAAATGCTGTCTCAGAGCGCCACAGGGGCGGGGATGGCAGGGCAGGCCCAGTGATCGAACTCCCATCCCCTGCACCTGTGTTGATTTATTTATTGAATCAAAATTATATTATGTATAAAACAGCATAATGTATAGCTATCTTTAAAAAGTTAAGATGCAAATCACAATGATTATGAATATATAACTTACTTTAAAACATTCTCCAAAGGTGATTTATTTAGCTATTTGTTTTTAGAGTTGTCCTTGAAGAATCTGGTAATCACTTTCCTTCACTTTCAGGTCTACTAAAATCACTTGGCCAAACACAGCAATAGGCGATGCCATTTCTTTTTTTTTTCTTTTTTTTCATATTTTAGCTAAGGGTCTACAGGGTGTTCAAGGTCTCACTAGTAGCTCGGACTCGTGTTCTGCCTACTTACATCCTCCCAAGAGCTGGAATTACAGTTGCGCGTCACCATGCCCAGACTCAGTCTGGGTCTCAGTGCGCTCCAGGGGCGGGACCGGCATGGCAGGCCCAGGAATCAAACTCCTGGCTCCTACTCCTGCTTGCAGGCACTTTAATCTGCTGAGCTATTTGGCCGGCACTGAGATGACATCTCATTTGTGTATAATTTTTGTTTTACTCTTTTTGGTTGAGATACAATTTTCTTGCTTGATTCTAAATATGAATGTTTTAAAGAGATCATTGTTTCAATTATCTTCAATGATTTTAGAGACTGTAGCAAAAAGGCTCCAGATTTCAGGAACGTCCCTTCTTTTTTTCTTAGTGGTCAAGTTTACACTGATTGTGGGTACCTAACTCCATCAAGTATGTTATCTTGGATGATGAGCATATACAAACATTTTGTTCCTCTTCGACAGAAGAATGTCTGGTCTCTGAAATAAGGAATTTAGCCTTTGCTTTGAGTGTAGCATTCTTCTTATCCTCACATTTTACTGTGTCTTACTGTTTCACTACTCTTCCTCTTCCAGACCTTAGAAATCTTTACTGTCACTAGTGTGATACAACCAGGGTGTTTCACTGCCACTTTGTTTGGCTGTAAAAGTATAAACTGAATCTCTAATTCAGGTTCTGGAAATTGGGTACTTTGTTGGTTTTCTGTTGACACTTTACAACAATCAAGAATCACTGACATCTTCCACTACATTCCTAGAAATTTCAAAACTTGTTGAGGTTCTCTTTCAACCCTGGCAGAATCTGTTGAACCAACGTGTCTGGGCTTCACGACCATGTTTTT
Source organism: Ctenomys sociabilis (assembly GCA_004027165.1). Lineage (NCBI taxonomy): Eukaryota > Metazoa > Chordata > Mammalia > Rodentia > Ctenomyidae > Ctenomys > Ctenomys sociabilis. The sequence continues at coordinate 6,860 of PVKA01026124.1, forward strand.
TTTTTTTTTCTGTTTCAGAAGCCTCTGATGTGCTCTTTTTTTAACTGTTCAATTTCATTATCTCTGTATGATACTAAAGATCAGTGCTTTCATCTGTTTTTTTTTTTTTTGTTTTTGTTTTTGTTTTTGTTTTGTTATTTTTTGGTGGTGCCAAGGGATCAAACTCAGGACCTTGCACCTGTTCCACTGAGCTATCTCCCCAGCCCTTTCAGCTGTATTTCCAAAGCAGCAACCAACTAATGTTGCTCTTCTGAAGGTCATTATTTTTCTCTGCCAGCTATGCAGTCAGTATTTCCACCTCATTTTGTTGCTTTAAACAATCCCTGTCTTTAGCATATTTTTAATCTTTGTTTTGTAGATTTTCAGCTTTTTTGCTTGAGTGATAGGCATCATTTTTCTTCTATTTTTCTATCAACTTTATATTTCTGTTCATATTCCTGCAATTTGTCTTGAAGCTTATTGACCTTTTTAAAAAATGTATTTAGTACAAAGTCTACAGGGTCTCACAATGTAGATCTGACTTGTAGTGATACTCCTGTTTTCAGTCTCCTAAGACCTAGGAGTTCAGGCGTGCACCACCACACTGAGTCTCAATCGCCATTCAGCGCACCCCGGGTTCAGGGGGTAGGGGCAGGCTGGCACTGCAAGCTGGGTATCGAACTCTGGCCTCTGTGCTTTGCCTAAGCAGATAGTTTAGTTTGCTGAGCTATCTGCCTGTCCACTTATTGAGCTTTTTATGAAGTATATTTGTATCATCCTGAAATTTTTTATTTGACTTACATTTATTTTTGGTTACCAGGTCTTTGCATTTTTCCATTTGTCCAATTATATGACCAACAATTTTGTTTCCTCTAATTTCACCCAAAGCACTTGATCTTATTTTATTTTGCTTTATTCTTATTCCTCCAGTGTTATCCACACCTTAATCATTTTCTCTTTAACACTTAGATCTTTGCACACTGTCTTACATTGCTGTATAGCTTCCTCCACTTCTTGATTACTGAACTGCTCCTTGAGCTGTTGGATGGTTTGCTGTTTTATGTGCATTTCGTGAGAACACAAGTTTTTCTATTTCTCCAGCTCATTTTAGTCTGCAATAATTTCTCCTCATCGCGCATTACAGGTACCTGTATTCTGTATTTGCTTAATCTGCTTTTGAACATCAGTCAATATGTCTTTCAGCTCAGCATAATCTTTCCTCTGAAGATCTGCTATCATACTTTGGCAAGAAAGAGCATGCAGAGAATTCATTCCATTTTTGTTTTTTGTCTGTTGGCTTCTTTTTCTTCTTGTAATTGAAATGAATACTTTAGATTCATTTCCTAAAAATTATTTGACTAGTGAACAATTTCTTTTTTTTCAATTTAACTTTATTTTCACTTAAATCTTTGACGTTTTTCATAGAATCCTTAACAATTGCTTAGAATTCCTTCAGATTTTCTTCTAGCCTTAAGATGACAAAATGGGGCCAGGGAGGTACCTCAGTAGAATAAATGCTTGCCTGGCAATCACAGGGTCCTGAGTTCAATCCCTGGTACCACAAAAAAAAAAAAAAAAAAAAAAAAAAAAAAAAAAAAAAAAAAAAAAAAAAAAAAAAAAAAAAAAAAAAAAAAAAAAAAAAAAAAAAAAAAAAAAAAAAAAAAAAAAAAAAAAAAAAAAAGACAAAATGTTTTACTGAAATGTCTTGCTCTTTAGTTTTTCAATTTGTTCTGGTTCCTGGATCTGATGATGTTTTTAGAGGGGGCCTTCACAATTTTCTTACATTGTTTCCAAATGGATTCAGTACTAGAGCTGAAAGAACTTTCCCTGATGAATTCTTGAATGTGATACTCTTTAACCTGGTTACTTTCCAAAGAGTTGTTACTTACAAGGTGTAACTGTGTGTCTAGAAAATCCTCTGAGGACCATTTGATTGAGTCTGTGCTTGAGCAAATCTATGTTTGAGATCTGAGAAACTGAATCAAGTGAATACAAGTGGTCTATTTTTGTCTGCATTACTTTTATCTGTAAAACTTTGTTTGCGATGTTTCTTGTAGCAACTTCTATCTTCTCTGACAATTTCATCCTCTTCATGTTCTTGATTTAGCTTTCTCAAAACAGTTGGTTCAGCATAATTTGCTTGAATTTGTTAGAATGTTAACTTCTACTTAAATTTAAACTCTTTTTCAGAAGGAAAGTTGCGCTGCAAACAATCTGTTCATTTAAATTTTCCTTCTCCTTTTCATTTTTAAGTTCATTCTCAACAATGAGTACAAGTGTTTTCAACTCTTTATTCTTTTCTTGTAAGACTCTGATATTGTCCTAGTCTTCTGAAAAATGTCTTTTGCACTTGGCTTTTCTTTTGGTCTTTGGTGATAAATTAATTAAGAAGTACAGGTTTCTTTAAGGCTCAATTTAGTATAGTTAGAAACAAAGGATATGTTTCCTTTTTAAAAACAACTAGTGAGCTAAGCTTGTGTATGTGGCAGGGGTTCAGTCTAGATATAGTAGCTATTTTGTCAACCGAGAGTACCACCTCTTGAGAAACACTTTTTCCTTTTATATAATACACTTGTACAATTGTGTAATTCATACAGGGATTATGATAAAGAGTACTTCAGGCTTCTTTCAGACAGCAGTGTTTGTGGGTGGATATGGGACACAGGTTGCTAAAACTGCTATTTATTCATATTTATTAGTAGTTCAGTGTCTGCCATATAATTAGGCATATGAGAATTGTTTAAGAATCAATAGATACAAGCCTCTATTAATTCCTTTGATGCCACTTACAAAAATCTCTACAATCATCTGACTGTTGTAATAAAGTTTTATCTTGTTCTAGAAACTTCATGTAAGCTGATTTTAAAATGTACATTACTCAGTTTTTTAAAATAAGTTTCAAATTTTGCTGATAGCTGTAAGTACAGTTTCCTTTTCTTTATCTCTGCTGCCACATGTACAAACTCTAAGGTTCTTGAATTTTGCTCATTCTCAAGGTTGTTGTCAGGCTTAGCAGACAAAGTATATACATAAGTGTTTTAATTGTAATATTCTGAACAAATTTTCCTTGGTACTTTTGCACGCAGTGTAAAATAGTTAAGGGCCTCTCATGTACTAATGTCTGTGTTCACCCTTACTACACAGGGCTGCGTTGCTCAAAGGATCAAAGGGTAGGAGCTCACAGGCAAACCGTGCGTGCAAATGAGATCATGTTGATAAAGTCCAGAACAAGTGACTCAGATTCCATAGTTCCTAAAGTCTGAGTATTGGGCCAGACAGAGACCATTCTCACCTTCTCTTCATGGTTATTGAGCAGCCTAAGAAGACCACATCCCTCTTCCTGGAATAATTTCAGTGTGTTTGAGGAGTGCCATCACCTAGCATGTTTAAAAGAAAAAAGAAGTACAAATACGTTTTTGTTATAGCATTCATGTATTAGTTTAAAACATTTTGGTTTTAAGTAACAGAAACTAACTCAAAATAGACTAAGGGGTAAAAGAGTCATATTATAGAGAATGATGTTTAATAGAATCAAAGAATAGAAATGCATATAGGGTTAAGAAGACCCCAAATTTAAGAGTCAGGAACTGAGTAGAAGCTGGTTCTCTTGCTCCAAATCTGCTTTTCCATACACACCTACTACATACTTCCCTTTCTGTGGCTCTGACCCAATTGATGGTCTCTTTAAAGTACTTCCCGCAATGGAATTATCATAGCAGAGGGTGGGTGGCCATGATTTGAAGCTATGGTAGAAGGAAGGCATGTCCCTGAGTGGGAGGACAGGAAAAGAAAAAAGTTTCTTTTTTTTTTTTTTTTTACTATTAAGTATCTATGTATTCATAGATTACTTAAATATACTGATTCTATACAAAAAAAAAAAAAAGAAGAAGAAGAAGAATACAAAGTGGCATGCACCTGTAATCCCAGCTCTTGGGAGGCTGCAAACAGGCAGATTGCTATGAGTCTGATCTAGTAGTGAGACCCTGAACATCCTGTAGACCCTTCCCTAAAATAAAGAAAAAAAACTCAAAGTAAATATACTGATTCTACCAAGTTAGTTTCCCATGTATAAAAATTACTTTCCGTTACACTTTCTCACTGACTCTTAATAGCAACGTTAGTTTTTCTGTCTTACATATTTCAATTCTTCATCTCTCGTGTAGAGTCAATCAAAAGGTCATACTGATAATAAAAACACTAGTCTTTTAACATATGCGTGAAAATTTCTAATTATATCAGTATTTGGAGTTGAACTAAAATTGTTCTTTCATTACCACTAGCTACATGACCTTGGAAAAATTATTCTCAGAAGTAATCTGTGCCTAGAGATATGCATATATAGAAACATTGCATATATATGACATAAATTTTCTATTAAGCAGAAAAATAAATATGAAAATAACCTAATTTTCAGTTCTTTACATAGATTTTATTTAAGAACCCACCGTCCTCATCCTCCTTTCCAGACTTCTCCCCAAATTTAAAAGTATCAAGGAAAAAGAAAATTGTGTCAGTTTGAGCGCCTCATCCCAACTTGTCAAAGAGAAAGCCTTGTTGGGAGCGCTGAAGCCAGAAAAGTGGGCGGGGCTTTGCGAGTGTAGGGAGGTAAGAAAGAACCCGGAACTAAAGTTTCAGCGGTTGACGTTCTCGAGGGAAGTCAATTCTGAGGACCGGTAGTGGGAAGCTCTTGGGCTGTTTCCGGCCACCTCAGCGCGAAGCGGAGACGCAAGCGCCCATATCTTCGGGGACTGAGAAAGAGGTTTTACTGTCCTCTCTCCAGGGCAAGTGAGAACGACGCCTCCGGCAGTGCGGGGCAGTGCCGGGTCCCTGTGAAGATGGTGTTACTAACGATGATCGCCCGAGTGGCGGACGGGCTCCCGCTGGCCGCGTCGATGCAGGAGGACGAGCAGGTGAGCTGCTCCCGGCCCCCGCTGCCCAGTCCCTGCAGGAGCGCTGTGCTGTCCGCCCCGGGTTCCTTCCGAGGATGTGGGAAGCCCCCCGTGACTCCCCAGTACCTTTATTAGCAGCAGAAAATTACAAGTCCTGAATTTGGGGCAAATTCCCAAAAAGTCAAGTCGGGATATTGATGATAAATTAGCCAAGCCTGACCCGTCTCTAGAACATTTTTCCAAGAGAACACACAATGCAGAACGTACCTGCGCCTTCAGGAAAGAGCTCCTCTCACAGATAGTCTCCCACCAAAGATAAAAGAGCACGTTCCCTTGCAGCCTAAGTACTTAAAAATGATGTAGTTAAGAAATTACACGTTTCTTTTCTTGGACTTTTCGTTTGTTATTCATGAAAAAAGAAATATTTGAGTGTATCACCTAGGCCAAGCATGGTAATGTAGGGGATTAGAGCACACAGTCTACCTTCATGGAAGTTACAGTTCACTGGAAAAGTCAGATAACAAACTATTGTAACGTAATAGAATTGTTAAGGAAGAAGAGGGTTCTAGGATTGAACATGGAAAGATGTCTATGTTGGTTTTGGAGATCAGGAACTTTTCGTATAAATGACTTCCAAGATGACAGTAAGATCCAGTACTAAGGATCTTGTCTGTGGTTTAATGACATTCTCTTTTAGAAGAGTAGCGATACGGATTCAATTCCAGGTTATGCTAAGTAAAAATAATTTATTCCTTCTACAAAACAAAGTCTATAATTATTCAAATATATTGTGAAAAATAGACTACACAAGTTTTTCAACTGTGAAATATTTTTTCTTCTCCCGTTGAAGAATTTTCTGTGACTACCACTTTATAGAAGGAAGGTAATTAATTGTTCATATAAGCCAAAAGCATGGTTTAAACAAGGAAGATAGTGTGAACAGATTTCCTTTGAAAGACAGGTAATATAAGAAACATTTCACTTGCAAAGGGTGACAGTGAGGTGGAGAGATTAATTATCTGGTAAGATTTCAAACTTCATTGAATTCTGTTGTGGTCAAAGAATACAAAGTGCATTCTAAAGTGTACTTAATAGTGGGCTTCTGTTTTCTACCTTGATACTTTATTGAAAAATTAGTTGACTTGTTATTGTTTGTTTTTTAATTTGGTATATACTAAGATAGGTCTTTTGTTTCATTGACAAGGAAAGAAATTTTACACAAAAAATGTATTTGTTTCTTTAAGCCCATCATATTTTCCTTTGGGAATTTTGCTTTTGGATAATAGTCTTTCCTAAGTTTTCAGTACTCAAAAAAATGATCCTCGACTTATTTTTAAATCATATATATATATATATATATATATATATATATATATATATATATAATTTATAGAGTACTTACTACATCCCAGCCACTGTGCTAAGCCTAAGTGCCTTATTTCAGTCAATCCTCATAGCAGTCATATTAGAATAGGTACTGTTATCTCTATAGATAAGGAACCTATGAGGCTTGTAGAAAATAGATCACTTGCTTATGTCGCTCAGTTAAATAATTAGCGTAGTGAAATTTTTCAGCAGTGTTTTTCACTTCAGTACTGTTGATGTTTTGGGAACGATAATTCTTTGTTATATGGAACTATACTGGGTATTGTTGGATGTCTAGCTACATTCCTGGCCTTTATCCCCAGTTGTCAGTAATACTTCCCTCTCCTGCTTTGTTATAACAATTTAAAATAATTCCAGCTATTATAAAATGGCCTCTTGGGGGCACAATCACCTGTTAGTGCCTAAACTGTAGCAGACTACCTTGTCTTAAGGTGTTGTAATGATACATTTACTCCTTATCAGTCCAGAATTAATTTTTTTAAGAACTGGATTATCTCCACTAAATAGTTTTATATTTAAGTGCTCTGTGACCCAGTCACTTTACAGAAGTTGCATCTTTAAATGTATGAGACTTTGGGGGAACATTTTAGATATGAATTATAACAGATGATAATGTTGACATGTTTATAATGTTAATTATTGTGAAATACAGTTTAATATATAAAACTTTATACATACATATGTCAACATAGAAGCATTTCTCAAGTGAGTAGCATTACATAACAAATGAGTTCCATAACAGTAATGCTTAAAAAAGACAAACCTACAGCTAATCCTTCAAATAGGTTCTGCCTGACATCCCTGGTGTGCCTCATGTATGTCTCCTCTTCTAGTGAAATGTCCAGTTTACCATCTTTCTGTGTTGTGCATTTGCTGACCTTTTACTTTTTAGCATTATTTCCTTGTTTGTGCTATTAGCTTAGAATATTGGTATTTAGAATTTTAAGATTTTACTTTATAGTTTCTCAAAGTTAGACCTTAGGACTAAGACCCTGGGAGAATGTAGTAACACTTCCTTTTCAACATTTAGTTTTTAAAATATACCTTGGGAGACTACGTTCTATCTTCCAATCCAAAGTAGAATTATTATTTCCTTCCATCACACAACAGTGTCCACAAAATAGGTGGCTTATAAAAACCAGAAATTTATTTTTCCAGTTCTTGAGACTGGGAAGCCCAGGGTTAAGGGGCTGGCTGAATTTGGATCTGCTGAGGGCCTGCTTCTTATGTACAGATGGCATCACTGGTTGGGTCCTTAAAGGTGAAAAGCAGCTAGCTCTTGGGATCTTTTATAAGGGCACTAATTTCAGTCATTAGGGTCCCTCATGACTTTAATTCCTTCCCAAAGGTTCTCCTTCCTATCATCTTGAGGGTTAGGATTTCAGCATGTGAATTTTGGAAGGGAAGCAAACATTCAAACTATTGCTGGCCTGACCAGTTTATGGATGAATAAGCAATGTGTATTTGCTTCAAATTCATGTATTTCTTTTCCCTTTTGTATCTATTAGACTACAAAGTATGATTTTTTTTTCCTCCTCTTTTGAAACAACACTACTGTAGTAGTAAGCACTTTTCTAGTATATATGATCCCTGTGTCTAGTTCTAACAGTAAAGGAAAAAGAAATTTAGACAGCTTTCTCCAGTAGAACCCCCTTCTTGATTGACTATATTATTTTAATGCCATTTTTATTTTTGTTTTCATATATTCCTCACTATTCAAACTTGCTATCCAAACATGAGAAGTGAATAGGTGTATGCAGTAAAGGATATTTAATTTTCTAGTCTTTGGTATAACCTGCTCATTTTTGTAGGTTGTAGCATGCATCTTGCATATTACAGTCATAGTGTTTGTGTAGTTTTTGCACATACACATTCAGTTTTAAGTGCTCACTAGTACAACATTCTGCTTAAGAGTCTACTTGATATTCCAGCCGAAAAATGAGATTCAGCAATCTTTTGTTCCCAGTGTTTTTTCCTGAGTACAGTGCAGCCTGGGTAGGTGAAAGTGCAATGGGTTAGGAATAGGATACTGCCCTAATAGTGGAAAGAGCATTGAGAGTGCTGCATGTAGTTGAGATACACACTTTTGCTTCTTAGCAAATAAAAAATTGATCTCTTTGAAGAACTGGACATTAAGTCTTTCCTTTTGTGCCAGTTTTCTTTCATTAAGACAAATGATGTTAACCTATAGATAAAAAAGAATGTCATGTAGTGCCCTCATAAGATCATGATATTTCTTGCTAACTGATACAGCTTCTTTCCATCAAAAATTCTTAAATGGAAGTGTACTCTTTCAGTCTGGCCGGGACCTTCAACAGTATCAGACTCAGGCTAAGCATCTCTTTCGAAAGTTGAATGAACAGTCTCCTACAAGATGTACCTTGGAAGCAGGGGCCATGACTTTTCAGTGAGTATAGTTCTGATTTCTTCATGAACATTTAAAAATGGAAGACAGTAACATAATACCTTGTAAGAATGATAACAATTTTTCTAAAAGTAAAGATAACTTTGTTTATTTAACATGAGTTTACAGTAATTTTATCCTATTAACCTGTATGTACTGAATTTTGTAGTCATCACTCAGTAATAAATCCTTTAGAAATATTGTGGATGTAGAAAAATGCAAAGTAAAACTACTTTGAGATACCATTTTATCCTGCAAGGAATGATTATATAAAAAACCTAATAGTAACAAATGCTGTCCAGGTTGCAAAGAAAGAAGAATTCTGCATTGTTGTGCAGAAGTTAAACTTACTCAATTACTGTGGAAATCAGTGTGAAGATTCCTTAAAAACCTAAAAGTAAAAATTCCACTTGACCCAGCTATTTCCCTTCTAAGTGTTTTCCTAGAAGATATCCTGTAAGTACTAAGGAATATGATTTTATTTTATAGGTATCAGGAAATCTCTGGAATTTGAAAGCTAGTCAATATGGTCCTCTTTACTTTTGGGAAATAAAACTAGTCGTATAGAAAACGATGTACCTTGAAGGCAAGGAAGGCAGTTCAGGAGTTTATGCAAACAATAGGACATAAATAGTATTAATATTATTTAAGGAGTCTGAGTGATCATGTAGTAGACTTTAAATTGTCCTCTGTGGAGCCCAAGGATGCCTCAGAAGTCACATAGAAAGGTTGGGGACGGGAATTTAAGTAGTCTGCTGTGCACATTAGTCTCCTGAATATAATTTTATGCCGAAATAAAGAATACTATAGGTAAAAAGAAAATTGAAAGCCACTTGGCAGCCTAATCTTTATCCAACAATAATTGTTCATATGTATAATCATGCAAGTACTTGTTCATTTGTGTAGTTCATGCATGTAGTTGAAGGAGTTATATCTCCTTTCAGAATGCCAGGGAGCTTGCTTAACCAAGAATTTGGTTCTATTGTTAAATAGTTTTTAGTGATTACAGAGTTCTATCTAGAAATTAGATTAACTCTGAAATTGCAATTTTCTGTGCCCAGCAAATAAAGATCTAGGACATGCTTGTGAATGATGATAAGTTCAATCCCAGGTACCACAAAAATAAATACGCAAATCCTCCTTTTAGTACATACTTAAAATGATGGAAGGAGGTTTGTTTTTTAATCCTGAGGACTTGTACTTTGACATTTATTTTGTGACTTAGACAGCTCTGCAAGGATTAGGCTCAATATTTGAAGTTTAAAATGGTTCTAAGAGTGCTTCAGTCACTCTCACCTAGTTGCTTTACAGACTACTTTGTCTTGCTTTGTTTTCCCTCCAGCTACATTATTGAGCAGGGAGTATGCTATTTGGTTTTGTGTGAAGCCGCCTTCCCTAAAAAGTTGGCTTTTGCCTACCTAGAAGATTTACATTCAGAATTTGATGAACAGCATGGGAAGAAGGTGCCTACCGTATCTAGACCATATTCCTTTATTGAATTTGGTAAGTTTTGCACCTCACTTCTCAAGGGGTTGAAGTATGATAAAAATTTTTGTTACACTAATTTAATACTGATATGTTTGTTTCCTTTTTTCTCTTTTTGAGATAGAATTCATGATGTAGTTTAGGCTGGCCTTGAACTCATAGGAAACCTCCTTCCTCAGCCTTCTGAGTGCTGGAATTTCAGGTGTGCACCAACAAGCCAGCTTTTCCATGTTGTTCCCCCTACCCCAGTTTATACTACTGAAATTTTGCCTTCTGCTTTCTCTCCAATTCTTCTACTTCTTTTTGTCTTTTTTTTTTTTTTTTTTTTTTTTTTGCAGAACTGGGGATTGAACTCAGTTCCTTGCACTTTCTAGGCAAGCACTTATTTTACTGAGCCATCTCCCCAGCCCCTTTTTGAATTAGATTTTTCCATAGTCCTTTGATCTTCTTACCACAGAACTTGTGTCTTGATTTTTCCCCTCAAAATTTGCCCCTTGGCTTGATTCTTGTCATTTATGACAGTAATTATGTGAAAGAGCTCTACTTAGCTGGCTTGTAATAGCAGAGTTACTCTGTAGACACATACTAGCAATATGACCCATTTATGGCGATCAGAAGTTAGAAACCAGAAAGGATTTTTTTTTTCTTTTTAGAAGAATAAGGTCTATTAAAAAATACTAGAAAATATATAGACAGTATCAGAGGATAGTATTTACTATTTTAAAAAATACAGAGCATAATGTCTGTACAAGAATTATGAAAAGACTCACCTGATGGCAGTAGATCAAAGCAGATGTCCTAAATACGCTAAGTCGTCTACAGCCATACCACCCTGAACGCGCCCAATCTCTTCTAAATACGCTAAGTGTAGAAAAGCAGTACCAAGTAGGATTAGGCTACATCACTGATATTTTTAGTTAAAAAAAATTAGGTTTATTATCTTAGACTTACTGAAGTGTTTTAAGTTTACTGAGTAAATGGGCCATCTTACTTTATAGAAATAGAGAAAAATTGACAAAACACTCCAGTGTTTCATAACTAAACTCTCCAATATAATGTGTAGTTTTTTTAATTTTATTTTTGTAGCTGCTAACAGCCCTTTCCAAAGGGAAAAAAATCTGGATGACACAGGAATGTTGCACACAAATTAACCTAATTGTACACAAGGATATGAATAGGCTGGAAGAGAACCACAGGATCGAGTGACATGGGAATAGTAACACATTAGTTGCTAGAATCCGGAGCCCTTAAGTTTTAAGGGAAGGGATCTGAGAAAGAACATTTATAGAGACCAACATGGGAAGAACAGTAGGATGCTGCTGTCAGCCCAGAGTGATTGCTTGGGAAGATAGGACTAACACCCTGACATCATTATCTGCTCTCTCTCATCCCTACCATTATGGTTTTCATTGCCTGATCCTAATTGGAAATCAAGGTAATGAGCCCATTAATTGCTTCATGTAGATTAGGCTCCCGAGACAGAAAGGGCATCTAAAGAGGCAAACAAAAGATGTCCAATACACATAAATTCCTGTTTCCAAGGATGAAAAATATCTTTAAAGCTAAATCATTGTTTTAGCTAAATGCTTGTTTAGAGAAACTCATAGGCTAAGAATGAATGAAACTACAGTTTTATATTGGTGTTTTGGGAAACTTGATCACATGTTTGCTTTCCCTGAATTTTAAAAATAGGGCCATGTTGGGAAAGTATATTTAAAAAATATTTTAGTGGAGAATTTCTCAACTATATTGGCTATAATGATGGTAGAGGTTTCTTTTCTATCCTTTTAGGGATGTTAATAGACTTAACTAATAAAATGTTAAGAATCCCCAAATAGTTTGAAATTTTCTACTTTGAGGAAAGGCTTATTCTAGATTTTAGTTTCCCTAAGGATTTGGGTAGTATATCTAATTCACAGATGTCCAGAGGACATTTCTATAGAATGATCATCTGTTTGAATCTTGACATTTTACAGATGAACAAACCAAAGCCTAAGTTTTTATATTCTCCCATGTTTAAACTCTGGACAGTCACATATCCAGGAATAAACTGAGAACTTCTGATTCCTGATTTCATTACTTCAATGGACAAAATAGTTCTTGTTAATGGTCACTTTTCTTCATCATTTTAGATACTTTCATTCAGAAAACAAAGAAGCTCTACATTGACAGCCGTGCCCGGAGAAACCTAGGCTCCATCAACACTGAGTTACAAGATGTGCAGAGGATTATGGTGGCCAATATTGAGGAGGTGTTGCAAAGGGGAGAGGCACTCTCAGGTATCTGAAAGCAAAAATCTTAGAAGAGGTGTTTCTCATACTATAGACAAGAACAGGCTATTTTGCAGTACTTTTATTGCTCTAAAATGCTACTTAGAATTTTGAAACTTTATGTGCAAGAGATGCATTTCATTACAAAGCCTTTCTGTGTGAAATGACACACAAGGTCTTGAAATGTAGTCCGGGCTGTCCTTGGCCTTTCTGTGTGAAATGACAGACAAGATCTTGAAATGTAGTCCATGCTGTCCTTGAACTCATTATGTAGCCCAGGCTACCCTTAAACTCACAACAATCCTTCCTCAGTCTCCTGAGTGCTGGAATTACAGGTGTGCATCACCATGCCCAGCTGCATCATTGATTTTTGTTGCCTTAAAACAGCGTAAAGGACTCATCCATGTCAGAAGCAATTGCTGTTCAAATAATTAAGAAAATTATGGGCTGGGGAGATAGCTAAGTGGCCTAAGTGCCTCTCTGGTAAGCACAAGAATCTGAGTTCAGTCCCCAGTATCATAGTCATGCAGTGTGGGTCCAGAAACCAGGCATAGTGTTACATACCTATAATCCCAGCACTGGAGCAGCTAAGACAAGAGGGTCACTATGAATCTGAGCTGCATAGCAAGATCCTCTAACAAATAAATAAGTAAATAGAAAATAAATCATTTGTACAAAGTTAAGGAACTTGAAAAGGAAGTATGACAGAAAATTATAAAAGATTAATTGCAGTAGTTTCACAAGTAGTCTCTTTGGGAGACTTCTTTGCTACTAGGTTAGTCTTTATAAAAAGGCATTCCTCTGCTGAAGAAAAGAACTAGTTTGCTCTCAAATGCCTTTACTCATTTGTTGTTGAATGTTTGTTATGTGTAAGACATTGTACTCTATAAATAGGAGATTGCAGACATCTGCTATTCTCCCACTTAGAAAACTTTCTCCCTCATCCAAGTCAACTTCTGAATGGTGCCTCCTCACTGCATGCTTGGGCCTGTCTTTGAGCTGTAGACAGGAACTGCCTCTTTAAGAAGCCTTCTTTAATCTTGTACCCATCTCACATTAATCTCTTCTGTAGGTTAAAATCTTAGTGCATTTAGTTAGATAATATTTTAGTATATAATTGTATAATCTGATACTTTAAATATATATGTTTATTGATATTAATATATATCAAATGTGTATATTGTATAAGCTTTGATATATTTGTTGTTTTTACTGAAAAAAGTGTATATTTAGAATTAGACAGCTGGACGCATTTAAATGATCCCAATTTTGTTGCAACATCCAGTTCATCATAATTAGGAGCCAGTCAAACATATGCCTTCTTCTCTCCTGAGAAGGTATTGACCTTGGCAACATTGATGTCATAGAGGTTCTTTACAGCTTGTTTGATTTGGTGCTCATTGGCTTTGACATCCACAGTGAACACAAGTTTGTTGTCCTCAATTTTTTTCATGGCCAACTTTGGTCCGGGCACTTGATGATGTCATAGTAGTCAAGCTTGTTTCTTCTGGGGGTACTCCTCTGAAGGTATTTGGGCTGCCTCTGGAGCCACAGTGTCTTGGGACAGTGGAAAGTGGGCAGTGTTCTTATCTTCTTTTTGTACAGGCTGTAGATACCTTTTAGCAGGTCTTCCTGGCCTTCAAGGCTTTTGCTTTGGCTTTGTCTTTGGGAGGAGCAGGGGCTTCCTTCTCCTTTGGGGCCATCTTGGTAAAAAGACTCTGAACTTTGATATATTTGAACAAATCTAAAGAAAGTTAGGTAAAATTAGGTTTGTTTGCTTTTTTTTTTAAATCGCTTTTCGGCCTTTTTGCTAAGATCAAGTATAAAATTAGGTATTTTTACTTATAGTGATTTTTTTTTGTGCTAGGCATCAGATAACTTACAATAATTTTAAGTGATAGGTAATTAGTTAAAATTAGGCTGAAAATATATGTACCATATATATGTGTGTCTTTGTCTGGATGCCACCAACATGTTAGGTGCAGGCATGTATACTCTTTAATGATAGGGTTTTGTGAGTTTTGTATGTTTCACTTATTTCTTTTATAGCACACAGTTTAATGATCACAGATAAATATCTTAATATTTCTTAGACTGGGCATGGTGGCACATACCTGTAATCCCATGCTTACGAGGCTGAAAACAGAAGGATCACTATGAGTCTGATCTGGGTAGTGAAATCCTGTAGATCCTGTACTAAAATACTAAATAAATAAATAAATGTATTTCTTGAATTTGGCCCTATAATAATTCATGACTAAATAGATTTTCTTTATTTTGAATTGGAAACTTTAGCCTTTATTTCATTTTTTAAAATTTGTCTTTCACAAATATTTTTGTCTGAAGTTAATTGAATCTGCAAATTAACCAAAAACAAAAATATGAAGGGTTCACAGCATATAAAACCTACAACAAAAATATCAAAATACAGGGGTTCATTGCATTCAGATGGAATTAAAGATTCTTATCCAGTGATTTTCTTTTTCCTCTTGGTTTTGTCATTTTAAAAATTTATTCATTTCAATTAGAGACATCTGTTCTAATAGTGTTTGTAAGTAGAATATCATATATGCACTTGTATGACAAAAAAGCCACTATGAAAACAATATGCAGTGTATTAATTATTGAATCTGTACTGCTAATTTGATTTGAAACTGTCTCATTGCTATTTGTTCTTCATTTTTTTTTTTTTTTGGCAGAACTGGGGATTGAACTCAGTATTTGTTCTTCAATAAAATTAAATTAAATTAAAAAATATATATGTGAAGAAACATTTAAAAAAATTATTCATTTGTTTTAATTTTCAAATTTTTTATTGGTACATATTTATATTTTCAGTACATACTGATTTCTTTCAGTGAGGAGCTGGTACATGTAATTAATTCTTTTTGTATACTATTCCCCTCCTGGGTGTATTTTTTTCCTTCCCCTTTTTTTTTGTATTTTAAGGAAGGGTCTACAGGATGGTAGTCAGGGTCTCACTACTAGATCGGACTTGTAGTGATCCGCCTATTTACAGCCTCTCAAGTGCTGGGATTACAGGTATGCACTACCATTTCTTATATAAGAGAAACCATGTGATTTTCAAGCTTGCATGTCTTATTTCATTTAACATCCATTTTCTGACAACTGACTCGTTTATCTTTATGCATAAGGAGTACTCTATTTTGTCTATAAGCCGTGTTTTCTTTATCCATTCATCTGTTTATGAGCATGTAGGCTGCCCAAGATTTAGCTATGGTTGTGCTTGTATCACTATAATGTGATGTCTTTAAGAATCTTTCTACTGGTTTCCTCCAGAGAAGTTTTTGTCCACTTTATCAAAGATCCGATAGCTGAATTTGCTTGGAATTGTTTCTGCATTTTCTAGTCTGTTTCACTGGTCCATGTATCTTTTTTTTTTTTTTTTCTTTTTGGCAGTACTATGCTGTGTTTATCACTTTAGTATAACTTGGAATTGTGAATCCTTCTGCCTTGTTTTTGTTGCCCAGGACTGCATTTGCTATTCTGAGTCTCCTCTGGCTCCATATGAATTTTAGGATTGTTTTCTCTAGTTCTGTGAACAATGCTATTGGTATTTTGATTGGGAATGCTTTAAATTTGTATATCATTTTGCAAATATGGCCATTTTGACCATATTGGTTCTGTCTCTGTAGGAACAGGACCTTACCTATTTCTTTCTCTTTTTCTTTTGGGTGGCTCAGGCTGCCTTAAGCGGGGTGGGTCTGCTGCAACACGTAGAGCTGGGGATTGAACCAAAGCCCTCTGCGCCTGACTGAGTTTGTCTAAGCAGGTGTTTTAAGGAACTGAGCTAACCTACAAGCCCCCACCATCTTTCTATTTCTTCAGAGAGTGTATATCTTTCCAAGTTACTTTTCTCTTTGCTATGATGAAACACCCAACATCCACAAATTAAAGGAGAAAAGGTTATTTCACTCACAGTTTGTAGAGCTTTCATTCCATAATCTACTAGCTTCAAGGCTAGCAGACAGGCCTCACATGCATGGCAGGCAGGAGTAACAAAGCAGTAAGGAACCTCAACAGCATCTTGCTACCCCTTATATACTCCATCTAGGCTACTGGGATTAGGGTGGTGTCAAACGCATCAGTGAACCAATTTAGTAATCACACACTTTTAATCCAGTATTGCACCATGAATCAGTTGCACACTAGATCCAACCACCTCTGAAAAAGTTCAACCATGACTGTATGAGGCATGAGGCTTTGGAAGAACATTTAAACACAAGCCATAACAATTATGATTTTTTTTTTTTTTGTAATTTGTTGCATATTGTTTGCTATATCTTGTCAAGGATTTTTGCATTGATGTTCATTAAAGAAATTGACCTGTTACTCTTGTTGCGTCATTTTCTGGTTTTGGAATCAGGGTTATGCTAGCTTCCAGGAATGACTTTGGGAGTATTCCTTTCCTTTCAGTTTCATTAAAGAGTTTGAGGAGACTGGTGTTAGATCTTTTCTAAGTTTCTTAATGAATTTGAGAGTGAATTCATCAGGGCCTGGCTTTTACTAGTTGGTACTTCTTAATTTTCTTCAATCTCATTACCTAATATTCTTGGTTCAGCTTGGTAGTGCATGTGTACCTAGGAAGAATCTATCCATTTCTTCTGAATTTTCCATTTTATTAGAGTACAAGTTCTCAAATAGGTACTAATAACTTTCTAGATTTTGGCAGAGTCCATTATGATTTCTAGTTACAATGATTTGGATCTTTTTTTTTTTTTTTGGAAGATTGGTTAGGGGTTTACGTATTTTGCTTCTTTTGAAGAACCAGCTCTTCGGTTCATCAATCCTCCATATTATTTTAAACTCTTTCTTGTACTACCTTTGGATTTGAATTGTTGTTTTTGTAGAACCTTAAGGAATATCATTAGGTTACTTAATTGGTCTTTTTTTTTTTTTTAATGTAGGCATTCACAACTATGAAATTCTCTCTTTAAGACTGCTTTTATTGTGTCCCCTAGATTCTGGTAGGTTGTACTGGCATTGTCATTTGACTCTAGGAAGTAATTTCTTGCTCTATTTTTTCTGTGATTCATTGATTATTCAATCAGATATTATTTAATTTCCTTGTGTTAGCATAATTTCTGTGGTTTGCTTTGCCATTGATTTCTAGTTTTATTGTAGTATGATCTGATCATATGTATGGGGTAATTTGGTTCTTTTGTATTTACTTAGGCATGCTTTATGGGCTAAGCTAGCATGTGGTCTATTTTGGAGAAAGTCCAACCTGCTGTGAGAATGTGTATTTCACTGTTGTTGGATGGAACACTCTAGATGTCTACTAATTCCATTTGTTAAAGGTTTGGTTCAGCTCTGCCGTTTATTGTTATTTTTTGTTTGTTTTGTTTTGTTTTTGTCCAGTTGATTTGTACATTTGTGTAATGGGGTACTAAGATGCCCATTATAATTGTGGTGGTGCTTAATTTTTTTATGTCCAGTTGTGTTTGTTTTATGAAGTTGAACACACTGGTGTTTCACACATGTATGTTTGTATTTGTTGACTGTTGAGTTACTCCTTTAACCAGTGTAGTGTGACTGTCATATAACATGGAGAAGTTTTGATTGTGGCTGTTGAGTGTTCTGTATTCCTCACCTGTTTCTTTAATTCATTACAAAATTTGGGAAGTTTTCTGCTGTTATTTCCGTAAGCAGGTTTTTTAATGTCCTTTGTGCCACCTTCTGATTTTCACTTATTCCAGTTAATATTAGATTAGGCTTCGTTGCATCACCAAGCAGCTGTTTATCATGATGTCTTGCTTTTAAAGTATCTCTGGGGGCCAGGGAGATGGCTCAGTGGAATAAGTGCTTCCCTGGCAAGTGTAAGGACCTGAGTTCAATCCCCAGTTCTGCAAAAAAAAAGTCTCTCTGAGTGATGAGTCTTTAAAAACATTCCTATTTTCTGATTCTGATATTCTTTCATCATTTTGGTCATCTTTATTGCTGCCCATATTTTTGTTTGTTGTTTTTATTTTTATGATTGTTACGTTTTATTTTTAAAATAGAGCTTTCTATGTAATTAAAGCTGGACTTAAAGGTATCTGATCCATCTACCTTAGCCTCCTTTGATTGCTGGAATTGCAGGTGTTTGCCACCATGAGCGGCTTCATAGTTTCAGTATAATTATTAATGTCCTGGATTTCTGTTTCAATCCTTTTTGTGAACTCCATTTCTTTGCAAAACTGGTTGTTCATTTTGTATTATTTTGTTTAGCTCAGCTAGCTTTTTACGAGTGTCTTATTTAAGCTCCCTGATTGTTTTTATTACTTCCATTATTTTATTATTTTGTATGTGTGAGCCCATCAATACCTCATTTATTTGATTTTTAATCTGTTATTTTTTCTAATAGTTCCACTATGTGACTTTTTCTTTCCTCCCTCTTGATACCTCATGGATCAGCTTTGGGCAAGTTGAAAGTTTTGAGAGGTGTTTTGTTGCCTTGACTTCTTATGTTCCTATTGTTTTGTGTTTGTTTTCTCATTGTATTATGTGCCTAGGTATATAATCAGTTTGTGAAAGACTTTGTTGCTAGTATTACCTTAAACTCGTTAGTTTGCTTTTCAGTGATGTCCTTAGGGCATGGCTAACTGTAGTCCTTTGACTCTGTCCCAATATCTTATCACCTCTGTTCATATGGGAGGAAGAATGCCCTGTAATTGGCCCACCACTTAGTTCTCTGACAGTAAACTATGGTATTTGTTAATGTCACAAGGTAGTCCAGATACAGTAGACCCTTGACTTATGAATTCAGTTTGTTCCTGAGAACTGGTTTTAACTCAGATTGTTGACTGTAGTTCAGCTTTCTTGTCTTCTTAAGACCTACCAGAATTTTTCTGAAAAGTTAACCTATACCGACAGATGACATCTCTATTCCACTCTTCCACACTTCTTCTTCAGAGATTTCTGAACTACATGGTCAAGTATAATCACAGCAATGACCCCTTTTCTCTGGTCCCAGTTTTCTGAACTGGGTACTCTTACTGTTGCTGGGACAGAATACCTGACACCTGCAACTAAAAGAAGAGGTTTATTTTGGCTCATAGTGGTGGAAGGAAGATAATGGCTCATGGCAGATGGAAAGTCAAACAGATTGGAAAGAATTGAAGAGAAAGAGTCTAGGGACTATGTGTAGTTCCCAGGGTCACAAACCCACAACCTACTTTCATCAAGTAGGCTCCTTCTGCTAGCCTACTTACCTATGAACTCATCAGTCTGTGAACTGTTGATGAGGTTCCTATCCTCGCAATCCAGTTATTTCCCTAGAATCTGTTATTCCAGTCAGGTTGATAGTATTTACCAGCACACCCTAATAATTGTTCCTCTGCCCAGTTATTTTTGGCATTTAGAATCTTTCAGCAAATGTGACTAGATAATACTGACTATATGCCAAGTCCACTTCTGAATACTTAGAATAATAAGCACAATACTTCACATTCTGGGGGTCAGGGAGATGGCTTAGTAGAATAAGTGCTTACCTGGCAAGCACAGGGCCTGAGTTCAATCCCTGGTTCCAGAAAAAAAAAAAAAAAGTTCATATTCCCTGTCCAAGTCAGGTATGTTGATGCACATCTATAATTCCAGCATTTAGGAGATTGAGGCAGGAGGATTCCTGTGAGTTTGAGGCCAGCCTGGGTTACATAATGAGTTCAAAACCAGTCTAAACAACATTATGAGACCCTGTTTCCAAAAACAAATTAGTCAAGGGCCAACCAAATCAGATTAAAGCTCCTGCTCCTGCAGACACAGAGGCTGGGGTTCCATCTCCTTGCCTGCTGTGCTGGCCCCACCCCTGGAGCGTGCTGGGATGGCAGTTGAGATGGGGTATGACAGCACGTGCCTGTAATCCCAGCTCTTGGGAGGCTGTAAATAGACAGATCAGTCTGAGTCCAATCTAATAGTGAGACCCTGAATACCTTGTAGCCCCTTCTCTAGAAAATAGAAATAAATAAGTAAATAAACAATCAAATATCCCTGTCAAATGACTGACATTCTAGTAGACTGGCTAGTATACCTTGAGCTTATTTCTCATAGTTATTTCTCATTCTCCATTTTCATGTGTAGGTTTTAATCTTGTTTACATCACCAGTTGGGAATTTAGATGTGCTAACAATTAATACTAAATTTCTCAGTCACAACAGTATTTTCAAAACACTCTCTTGAGAACAAATTGAGATTACAATGTGGTTTTTCAGAAATTTAAAGACAAATGTTTGATCAGAATTCATTTATGTCAAATTGAAAGTTTGTTTTTATGGTGAATATGTATGTTAGTCTAAGGTACCAGGCTATTTCTTTAACTTCTCAGTTAATTAGAAGAAGACAACAAAGTTACAAGTTTTGTGGGGTGGGGAAAGGCAAACTACAGAAAATAATAAAACATTTACTAGATAAGCACTTGTTTGCAAGGAGCTCAAGACTGGTCTGAACTACATAGCAGACTCTGTCTCTAAAAAACAAACAAAAAGAAAGAACTTACTGTATTGTAATTGCATTATAACTTTCCTATAATTTCTGAATCAGTCACTGTTGAAATATAGTTTAATACTCAGTGTCTGATAATTAAATATACTAGTTACCTGAATTTTAAACTACATGGATCATGCATTTTTCAAAGTATGAGATAATGCGATTTAGACCATAAAAATATTACAAAGATGTCAGCAAATATTTATCAAGTGTTTAAGCTGTTGCTATACTCACTTTATACGTATTCTTACTACACCCGCAATCTTACATTATAGTCATTACTGTACTGTTATTCTACTACCTCAGTAGTTCAATCCCCAGTACCACAAAAAAAAAAGAGACAGAGAGAAAAACTGGGAGAAGTTAAGTAAGTTGGTAAGTATCACATGATTGGTACAGCTGATATTTTAACCAGTGAGTATGAAGCCAGAACTCCTAAGTACCTCACTGTGCAAACTCTAGAACTTAATACATAATTTGGCTAGATAATTGAAAAATATATTGTAGATTTTATAGTGATACGGTATCATGAGTTAATCAGTATGTACAATCGTGTCCTTAAAATCAAAATAATTTAAGCTTCACTGTTGTTTGCTGTTGGTTATCTTTATGCCTCAGTGTTTTTGATGAAGTGTTTTCCAAGGACTAATTACTGTTTTGCTTTTTTCCTCTTGACAGCTTTGGATTCAAAGGCTAACAATTTGTCCAGTCTGTCCAAGAAATACCGCCAGGATGCGAAATACTTGAACATGCGTTCCACTTATGCCAAACTTGCAGCTGTAGCTGTGTTTTTCCTCATGTTAATAGTGTATGTGCGATTCTGGTGGCTGTGAAGTAGTAAACACAGTCGATGGTAAGGGACAACGTAGAACCTGGCAGGTGTATATTTTCAGGAAGCTGAGCTCACAGGGATATGTATTAGAACCCAAGTGGAACTTCTGCCTCTAAAGACCTTGCAAGAAAAGACACATCCTGAAAATGAAAGTTTGCGCCTCATTTAATGAAGCTTAACCCTGTGTGAAAAGTCTCTTGGGGGCAGAGGCTTTCTCTGGGTGCTAAGCCATATATGTTAGGGAACAGTAGTTTATTTTGTTTTTTTCCCCTCCCAGTAAGAATTTAAACAGCACTGACTGGGACATTCTAATCCTCTGAGAGAGCCATCAGTGGGATGTAAGGTAACCAACCCGCGCTAGCAGCATTCGGAGTTCCTTCAAAGAAGACAGCCATCTGGGAAGGTTTTTGACTTCAAATAACATTCCTTTTGTTTGTGACGTTTGTGACTTTCAATAAGCTGGGTTTTTGATGGCCTTTAAACCAGACTCCAAATATGTGAAGGTTAGTGGCTGTACTGCACATATCCTGTCTTTTGGCCCCTGGAGGAAGTAAACTTTTGTTGTTTTCCTCATTTTACTTATTTCCTAGTTGCTTTAAAGTTAAATGAATTATGTTAAGATGCCTTGAGATTACCTAGCACTCCTTGATTAAGAAGTTAAAAGTTTTTTCTCATTTACTTTTTAAACATAAAGTCTTAAATCTTGGGATATTATTAAATTTATTTTGTAGCATTTGGTTTATGTTAATATAAGAGCAATGTAGCATAGCATAGCCCAAGCCCCAAGGCTTAATAAAAGAAAAGCCCAGCCTAGAACTACAGTTTGTCACCCCCCTTATTCAGTTTGTTCACTATTGTTTTCTCCACTCCTTGTTTCCCTTTGGCCATAGTTTGTTAACATTTTAAAAATTCCCCTATGCCTAGTAATTTCACATCCCATAAGCATCCTCAGTGTAGAATCAAATTTTAAAATGAAAAATATTCAGTTCTATAGATTTAAAACTTCAGATCACTTAGCTTCATTTATCTGACAAGTCTTGGAGAGTACTTCATTGCTATTTCAGTTTCTATAAATTCTCTAAGAATAGTTTCTACTAATAAAAACACCTATGATTATTTTTCCTTTTTTGCTCAGGGATAATGGGGATTTCCTTTTACCTTTAGGGTAAATGTGAAGAATAGGCCTCTTGAATGTTATCACAAGGGCCCATGGTCTATATCACTTGTAACTTCTACACATACCACAAATCTTTTTTTAAATTGCATAAAGAGAATGAGCCAACATCTTATTTCTGAACATCTTTGGAAAGGTAACAGTGGGAAAGTTTATAACCCAAAGGAATCATCATCTTGATTCCTGATAGGGGAAAGTCATTTTCTTGTTAGACAAGTAGAAATGCTTATTTTCCTTATAATTTAAAAAACTAAAATAATTTTTTTCTTTCTATTATGGACCTAAAATTTGCTCATTGGAGTTTTGTGCATGAAATCAGAGTTTAGTTTTTACAGAGAATAAGTGCTTTTAAGTCCCTAAAAGGCTTATTCCTTGAGTAATGATAGTGACAATAAAAGTCTTTGAAAGGCTGAGAACCTAAATAGTGGTACCATAACATTTGGTGCTTCTGTAGGAGTAAGGGTGGCAGCTCATTGTTGAGAGTTGCATGCTGCAGTCAGCAATGAAATAAATATTTCTAGAATGTTTGTTCAGTGTGAAGTTTTGTTACATACTTTACTTATGTACACATATCCATTATAAATGCATTTCTACCTAATTTAGTGGGGTAATTAAAAAGAGGTGGAGTAAATGGTGAACAAGAAAGTGATTTAAGATCAAGACAGTGGAAAAAAAGAGATTAAGACTCATAGTATACCCCCTTCTGTTCTTAATATGAAATAGCAAGAAGTTGTAACTAGATGAAATATATTAGCAAACCAAATATCTAAAATAGTAGGTGATAAGTACTGTGTGAATTACAGAAGCGTAGTAAGAAAGGAAGCTTATTTCTACAGGAGAAGCGTGGGATATTCCAGGGTGTATCAATGGTATGTGCAAGACATAGGCACATTTTGGAAATGTAGTATCTTAGTTCAGCCGGGCGTGGTGGCGCAGGCCTGTTATCCCAGCACTCGGGAGGCTGAGGCAGGAGGATAGTTGTGAGTTCGAGACCAGCCTAAGCTACAAAGTGAGCTTAAGGCCAGCTTGAACTGCATAGTGAGACCCTGTCTCAAAAAGACAATAAATAAATAAATAAATAAATAAATAAATAAATAAATAAATAAAATATCTTGGTTCAGTTTAACTCAGGAAAAACTGGTGTACTGGAATAAATGCACTTATCTGCCAAGCTAAGGTGAAGATCTACAGCTTCAAATGGTCATTTGGCCATAATACAAAAATAACAGAGAGAGTGACAAGATTGAAAGTAGGGAGATGAACCAGGTATGGTGGCCATGCCCATAATACCAACACTCAGGAGGCTGAAGCAAGAGGATCACCATGTGTTTGAGGCCATCCTTAACTACAATAGTGAGTTCAAGGCCAACCTGAACTGTCTCAAAAAATAGAGAGATGAAACTAAGAAGCCATCAGACACAGAATTAAGGCAGATTCAAGTGACTTTTAAGAAAGGACTGGTCAGATGTACCTAGTTTATTTTAGGAGCTTAATTCTCACATTGACCAAACCTTTCAAAGTGCGTTCACACTATTCTCTGAATAAGTAATGGAAATAGAGCTAAGGCACTAAAGAGTTAAGTAATTTGCCCAAAATCACAGAGCTATAACGTGGTGAGCCATGATTTGAAACTAGGTGGTTTGGCTCTGAAGTCTTTTTAACCACCATACTATCCAAGTAAGCAAATGAAATCCATACTAAAAATACATTGTAAATTTAGCAACCACAAACTTGATCATGCAAACAGAAGTAATTCTAGAGGACTGATGATAGAAGCTGGATTGTGGTGGGCTGAGGATTGGACCATTAGAATTGAAGACAACTGCTCTCACAAGGAGCTTCTCTGTTCTTGTGACATTGAATTTCATGGCTTGTCTTAATTAAGACATCTCAGTATCAAAATTTAGAAATGTGTGGTGCATTGTACATCACCTAGTCATTTAAGTGTCTTAAGAGAAATTTCTCAGCTTTTTGAGAAATCTTTGGAAAGCTGATAAAAAGGGTGCACCTTCCCCCAGAGAAAATGTTCACATGTATGTGCATGCCATGTACGTACCATTTCAAGCTATTCAAGGCCAGCAAAGCCTGCTCATCTTGTGTGATCCAATTAAGAACTCCACATGTATAAGATGTGGAATTCAAACTTAAGTACCCAAAGGACTTGAAAACTTCATTGTGAATTAGAAATATTATACAGTTTGAACAACTTTTTAAATGTGATGTATTGAAAATCTGTACAAAAGCATTTGTATCAAATAATATTTTCCTGTACTGTGTTCAGAGATTTTTCTAAAAAAAAAA
>PVKA01026125.1:0-32108 GCA_004027165.1 Ctenomys sociabilis
TTTTTTTTTTTTTTTTTTTTTTTTTTTTTTTTTTTTTTTTTTTTTTTTTTTTGTCTTTTTTGAGACAGGGTCTCGCTATGCAGTTCAGGCTGGCCTTAAGCTCACTTTGTAGCTCAGGCTGGTCTTGAACTCACAACAATCCTCCTGCCTCAGCCTCCCGAGTGCTGGGATTAAAGGCATGCGCCACCACGCCCGGCTTCAATCTTTGCTTTTTTAAATAGCTTTCTTTAAAATCTGGTAACCCAAACAGCTAATTTGAAGATAACATTAGCAATACAACAATCAAATTCCTATTATGTTGTTTAATGAAATTTTGTATCATTGCTAATTTTTTTAACCATTTTGCATTTTTTTAAAAAACAAAAAGACTATCAAGAATAAAAGGCTCAAAAATAGCTGATTTAGTGTTATCACCACCGAGTTTCTGTGGAAGACATTCAGTGAATTGGAAGCAGAAAGTAAATTTTCATTGTTATTTTGTCTTTTATCAATAATTTAACATAAAAATTCAACATGCATATTTCATAATGGCAACATGCAACATACATGATGACTGACCCACCTTCCTCTTTATAGCCTATTATTTTCAAACCTGTTCTAATCTATAGGAAGCTCCATGGAGGAGGAAATTATTCTCAGATAAAAATATTTTGGAGGTTTCTAAGGAGATAAGGATATCCATAACCCATTTGTGTATTATAGACTGAGTAAACTTACTATAAAATAATCTTTATAATTTTTTCAATTGTTACCTGAGACAGAAAAGTGTTCCTCATCACAGATACAGTACTTCAAAAACTAATTTTTGGGAGATAATAATTTAGTTTTTCATGCTGAAAACTTGGTGAATAGAACAAAAGACGCAGATATCTAGGAATCAAAAGTGAGCTGGTAGGAAAAAATAGAAACTATATGGAAGCTGGAGAAATAGAGCACAGCACAGAAAAAAGAACAAAGCCAGCCTGGAAAATTAGTCTCTGCTGACACCAGGGTAGTCCAGAAAGTGTCAGCAGCTCCAGGGAGAAACAACAGACCAGAGAGGCAGTTTCAGCTCCAAGAGAAGTGTGAGGTTATTTCAAACAGCAAACACAGAATGAGTTCTACTATGGAAATGACTCCTTCCACATGACAAGCTAAATCTGGAGAAACCCAGTGCTGTGCTTACCGTATTTGAAAATCACTTTAAGAAAGGGTTAGTTTTGTAAGACTGAGCTAGTACACTTTACCTCAGGGTTTCCTGTCACCTTACCACAGTGACTGGATGGGAGATACAAGTGGGCACAGGATAGCCACAAGCCAATGAAAAGTTCAAGCATAAGTCAGAAAGGTTAAGGGCGTTCTGCCCAACGAGATGAGAAGCTGGCTGTGTGAGGCTTTCAGATGGGACTGGATCTGAAAGTGTTGGCACTACTGCAGTCAGGAATATGTCCCAACCTAGATGCTTGCCATAGCTTACGGTGTATGGACAGAGGAAGCTATGCAGCAGGCAAGAACCTCATAAAATCATGGCTTTAAAGTTATGAGAGAGAGCTGTTGCTGGAAGCACACATGGGGACCTGGCAATTGAGAAAGGCTGGAGTAACTATAGACCTACAGATGTACACTGTTAACCAACAATGCCCAGGATTCAGCATTCGCATATAAAAATGTAAGTGTGAAAGCAAATAGGATTTTATAGTGACATTAGGTCTTCCAATACTGCAAACTCTGGAGAGAAATCATTCATCAATACCACAGAGAAATTTTTTTAGACTTAATCTCCTTTACTTTATTAAGTGTTTTGAGGGTTTTAGGGTCTTTTCTTTTTGTTTTGCTTTCCATCCTTTGTTTAAGATTTTTTTTTTTATTTGGTACAGGGTCTCACTACACAGCTCACACTTGTAACGATCCTCCTCTGTCAGCCTCCCCAATGCTGGACATGTGCCACCATGCCTGCTTTCAGTGGGCAGCAAGGTGGGCCTGAAACAGGGCTGTCACAGAATGTGGATCGAACCCCAGTCCTTGTGCTTGCCAGGCAGGCACTTAGTCCAATGAGCTATCTCCCTAGGCTTTTCTATCCTCTTCTTAAAATTTTATTTTCTTCTCTCTTCTTATTTGTTCATTTGTTTGTTTCTTCTTTTCCAGAATTAATAACCAAATTCAGTAAGGTAGAAGTATACCAAATCAAAACACAAAAATCAATAGAGCTTTGTCCATTAATAATGAGCCCATCAAGAAAGAAATTAAAAACAATGTCATTTTCAAAACTATCAATAATGGCAAAAATTATACACTTAGGAATGAACCAAATCAAGAATGTGAGAAAGATCTGCAACAAAACTAAAGTGATCTGAAAAAGGAGATTGAAGAGAACATCATAAAATGGAAAGATTATCTCTGTTCCTTAAAAGGCTGAACCAATGTTCTCAAAATGTTTATATTTTAAAAACTTGTGCACAGATTTAATTCAATTCCAGTCAAGATGCCAACAGCATTCTTCACCAAAATAGAAAAAAAAATACTGAAAAAAGAAAAAGAAAAAAAAAATCCTAAATTTTTTATGGAACTGGAAAAGACACAGTAGTAAAATGAATGCTGCACAAGAGTTAAGCAAAATAGATCATGTTGTTAGATTTCAAGTTATGTTACAAAGCTATAATGAGAAAAGCCACGGGGCACTTGCATAAAACAGACATGAAGATCAATAAAACAGATTAGAATAGTAATGACAAAACTTTTAGAGAACAAGTGTTCAAATTACAACCTCCAGCCTATGTATTTTTCTTAAAGAGTAATCACTGCAATTAAAACTGAATACTAAGGCTTGGTTTAGAAAAACACAACTCATTAAAACAAAAACACAATAACAACTTTCAATGTTAAGAACTGTCTAATGCAGCACACATGCCATAGGTTCCCATCACTGCATTATAGGACACGAAAACAACCACAGGAAATTTAGGCATCTGATCTTTGACAAAGTGGCCAAAACATATGATGGGTCAGGGGCTACAGCCTCTCGAACAAATAATACTGGGAAAATTGGCTATACGCATGCAGAAGATTGACTCTAGGCCCATATATCCACCACCATGTACTAGAATAAAGTCTAAATGTATGTAAGAGTAAATATTAAACAATCTGCTGGAAGATAAAATAGGCAAAAATCTCTGAAGACATAGCAGAAGACACAAACATTCTGAACAGAACCCTAAATGAACAAGAGACACCACTGAGAAACAAATGTGATTATATCAGATTTAAAAACTTCTTCATAAGGAACAACTAACAAAGTAAAAAGACAAGTTATGGAGTGGGCAAAAAAAACTCTGTCAGCTATTCCTCAAATAGAAAACCAATATCTAGAATACATAAAAACCTAAAAAAATAGATTTCAAGTTAATCAAAAATGGTCTATTAAAATGAGTAGACACTATACAGAAAAAGAGGTACTGATGGCCAATAAATGTATGAAAAAATATTCAACATCACCCACTATTAGAGAAATGCAAATTAAAACAATACTGAGATTCCATCTGACTCCAGAAAAAAGTGGCCATCACCAAGAAATCAAATAATAATATGCTGACAAGGTTGAGGAGAGTGTAAACTAGAACAACTCTCATGGAGTTCAGTATGGAGATTCCTCTAAAAGAAAAATAAAAAAAGAAAACAGAAGGGGAATTCTATTTGACCTAGGTATTTCCTTTCTAGGTATCTTCCCCAAAGCATTAAATACATCAGGTTACCATGATACACTCATACTCACATTTATAGCCGCATACCTCATAATGGGTAAATTTTGGAAATGGCCTATATGTCAATCAACAGAAGAATGAATAAAGAAAATATGGTATTTACACACAATAGAATACTATTCTGGCACAAAGACGGATACTAGAATCATTTGTAGGAAAACGGATGCACCTTATGACCATGATGTTAAGTGAAATGAATCAAGATACACAAGCTTAATAACATAAATTTCTAGTAGCTAAAGAAATTGCACTCTATGAATTGCTTACCAAAGAATTAAGAATTATCATCTTAATGATGCTCAGTGAGAACAAAGACAGACAATTGAGGGAAATAAGGAAAAATATACAAAACCAAAATGAGAATACCAAAAATAGCAATAAAGTAAAATGATAGAAACCTAACAATTCTGAATTTGAAAAATACAATATCTAAGCTGAAAAATTTAAAAGGAAGCTTCAACTCTTGGTCTTTTGAACAAAAAAAGGAAACAATAATCTCAAAGTAGATCATTCCAAATAATTTCATCAGAGAAACTATGATAAGAAAGAAGAGGGCCAGGGAGATAGCTCAGAGATATATGTGCCTGCCTAGCGAGCACAAGGTCCTGAGTTCAATCCCCAGTATAAGAAGAAGGAGAAGGAGGAGAAAGAGAAGAAGGAGGACAAGGACAAGAAGAGAGCAAGCTATTTTATTATTTCTTACCAAAGATCGTCATTCTTGCCTGCAAATTTCTATTACTTAGAACTAGAAAAAGGTAGTTACCTATTATGTTTACTTATTCTTAAACTGTTATATTCCAATGGAAATTTATTTTTCCCTCTTACATAACTGAGTTCTCACTCTATATAAAACCAGGATGTTTGTGTTCTTTTCAGATGCTAGAAGAAATACCATGGTATAAACATCAGTAGCCACATATTCGTGTCCTGTCTCTGTTCTTGTGAATAAATACATGTGTTTAGCTTCTTTCCAAGTATTCACACTGGGAGAGGTAAAATAATAAGAAGCAAAAGAACTCCAAAACCTTGTCTTTACTGGGAACATTGAAAATTAAAGTAGAATTAAAGCTAAATGTCACCTTCAAAATAAGGTAATCCAGCGGATCTCAATGCAGGCTTAAGGCAGGGTACCTTCTCAGCTTTGAAACCAAGAAACCACTAACCAAACAGAGGATGACACTCAGGAACCCCACAGAAGGATTTTGTGTTATTTGTTCTGTGGCAGAATATGGAGTTCAATATTAATATTCTTAATACTTTTCAGTGGGTGGAGAATGGTATAAAGGACAATTAAGATTGGAAGGGCTGGCAAAACATGATTCTTAGGGAGCACATAAAAGCCCTGCACCATTTGAAACCAAGATGGATAGGTTGTTCATTAAATGGAGACGACTCTAAGCTCTCACCAAAGGAAAAATGCAGAAAGCACCACTGACAAATGACTAACTGGCCCCCAGCTACACTGACCAGTGGGCTGCTTTACTTCCAGGCCATCAAGATTTAGCTTGATGCTCCATTGGGACTACAAAGGATATTTATCTGGTACTTATTATCGTGAATAAATGCAACTTGGAAGTATGTCATAACGCTTCTCACCTAGGATAAAGTGTTGGAAGTTTGCAGGGAAATCATTTAGTGGGTCATTCCTAGAATGTGTTGATCCAGAAAGGCAACATTAGCCTCCCTAAATTAATCATGCCATGGTTTCAGCCTCATTACTGAAATTGGTGTTCAAGCTAAAGAAGTCAGTAAATATCAAAAAGTATGTTTTACTGCAAAAAAAGATTACAATATAGCTATAATCCTGTGTGTGAACAGAAACATGCTTGTTACAGATGTCCCTCAGTCCCAGTCTTAAGTAACATATATATTATATTACGGGGGCCAAGGAGTACCCAGAAGTGGCAAAGATAGAGACTCCTAGCAACACATCACAAATTAAAAGAAAACTCAAGAGTTTATCCATGACTAGGTGGGATGGAATCAGATAGCCTCAATTTTGAAATGTTTCATATGACTGTCTTCTCCAGGGGAAAAAAAAAATGGCTTCATTTTTAACTAGATGGGTGTCCACTTTGGAATTTGATAATACTGCATAAGTAAATCCCTTAGAAGCCGGGCGTGGTGGCACAGGCCTGTAATCCCAGCACTTGGGAAGCTGAGGCAGGAGGATTGTTGTGAGTTTGAGACCAGCCTTAGCTACAAAGTGAGCGTAAGGCCAGCCTGAACTGCATAGTGAAACCCTGTCTCAAAAAGACAAAAAAAAAAAAAAAAAAAAAAAAAAAAAAAAAAAAAAAAAAAAAAAAAAAAAAAAAAAAAAAAAAAAAAAAAAAAAAAAAAAAAAAAAAAAAAAAAAAAAAAAAAAAAAAAAAAAATCCCTTAGAAATAAAGAGGAAAGTGCCTATTTCAAAAAGCTATCATCAATCAACATTATGAATTTTCTACTATTGGTAGTTCTACTATGGGAAATTGAGTAAGTTTACTTATTTTCCTTTAAGCTTCAAGCTGTTACCTGAAACTGATCTTTTAACCATTTAGTCCCTAATTTCTTCGCTCAGATGGGACAAGATAATGGTTTTTGCAGAGCTGATAATTTGTTTGTCATTTACCTTGAGGCTATCAGCCTTGCTGAGAGGTATAACCAAGTTTTACAACTAGCAGCATAGATGTGCAATATATAACTCCATATTAGTTTTGATGCACATTCTATGCAATGGAATTGCCAAAGTGGTCAACATCAAGCAATGGACTTTTCAATTAGTCTTTGTATTCTGGACACTTTCTAATCTATATAGATGGATCTCATTTATTCTTAATTTATGTTCCCCTCTTCTCTTCCAGTTATAACCTTCTTCTATACCTCTCATTACAGTGAATGTTTTTCTATATGTTGCTTTGAGGGAAATTATCTCCTATTCAATTGATACTTCAAGAACTACTGATGAAAATTCATAGTCCTTGTCATTTCTTCCCACAGTATCTTAAGAAAAAAAATATTTAGAACAGGTATAGAGACCTGGTGATCCTGCCCTTCACCCTCTTGCCCTCTCTGGAGCTTGGCTAAGCTGTGATCACTTGCCTCACTATTGTTGAAGTCAGGTGGTCCCAGGACAGCTACTGAGACATGGTGAGTCTTGTCCAGTCCCATGCTCCACCTCCGCTAGAGCACGGATGAGCTGTGACCACCTCTCTCACCATCACCATCACTGTAGCTCTGCTGAGCTGCTGTATTCTGTCACATCCACAGCAAGATCCTCGTTGAGCCCTAGCTTGAACCTTCCAGCACTGAGAGAGCCTTGCAGAACAGCTTTGGCCTGCACTGGTCATCATCAGATCCTTCTTGAGATGTGGCTTGCCTCTACTTCACCAAGGTGGAAGCCACGCTGAACACAACACAGTGAGAGCTTTGGTGAGTGTACCCTGCCCTCCCACTCTCAAGTGAGCCTTACTCACCCGCACCTTGCTATTCTACCATTGCTGCAGAGTCAGGATAAATATAGATGGTTTCAAAAATGTCAAAGGAAGGAGCAAGAGGCAGAATCTCAGACCTCCAGCCCACCCAAAAGAAGTCCACGAGACAAGATCATAGAAGAACTCAAAAGTCACACATCTGAAATTTCACAAATAATAGAAACTGAAGTACAGAAATAGCTCCATCAGGCTATGGGATAATAAGATTACAAATAATCTCTCAGGTTAAAAAAAATGACAAGGCCAGGGAGATAGTTCAGTGGTCTAAGCAACTGCTTGGCAAGCACAAGGACCCAGATTTGATCCACAGTACTACATTCCATTCCAGACCTGGAACCTTGGGTGCTCTATACCAGCCACTGAAATTAGCTATGGTGGTGCATACCTATAATACCAGTGCTGGGGAGGCTGAGGCGGAGATGAGTATAACTCCACACTGTGTAGATAAATAAATAAGTAAATAAATGACAAAGAAGAAAAAGAAATGACAACAATCATGGAAGAATTGCTCAGTACATCTAAAGAAGATATAGATTTTTTTTTTTTAAAAGTAGAGGGGACTAGGAAAATGAAGGAAAAATTAAATGAACAATATAGGAAAGAACTAGAATTCATCAAACAGATTATAAAGACATCCAAGACATTAAGAAATGAATTGAAAGTTGTCAAGACCACTTGAACAAAAAAATTGAAGATAGAAGTTCAGTCCTTGAAGATGGAATTGGAGCTAGTGAACATGAAAAGAAAGATATATTAAAAATAAATTAAACAGCAAATAACAATGCAACAACTGTAAGATGATGTAAATAAAAATGATACAAGACTAGCAGGTATCAATGAAGTGGCTGGAGTCAACACAAATAATGTATAAAAATTGTTTGCAAAAGTAGTAGCAGAAAATTTCCTAAGAATGGGAAAAGAAACTGACATACAGATAAGTGAAGTATGCAGAACTTCAGTTAACCATAATCAAAATAAATATAAACCCAGATATAAAATAATCAAGATCTTGGAAATTCAGAAAGTGAACAGAATTTTGAAAGCTATTAGAAGAAACAGATCACCTATAATGGAGAGCCCATCAGAATAACAGCAGATTTCTCAACACAGATCATGAATCAAAAAGAGCATTGAATGAGATATTTCAGGTCATGAAATAAAATAACTTTCAACTCTAATTCATGCACCCTGCAAAACTATCTATCAAATTCAATAGAAAGATAAATAGCTCCATGACAAGGAACGACTGAAGAAATTCATGACAACCAAAGAAACATTACAAAGAGTACTGATATATATTTTAGAAAGAAAAAAAAATACCACAACTTCAAGAACAACAAAAGAAATGAATCACCAAGCAGAGTAAGCAATGAGGCAGAGAGGAAAAGCAGAGAACCTACAGTAGCAAAATAACATGAAAAAGATAATCCAATACATATCAATTGTTACCCTCAATGTAAATGGCCTCAATTCTCCAATCAAAAGTAGACTGGCAGAGTTGATCAAGAAACAAAATCCAACAACATGCTGCATAGAAGAAACATGCTTAACTCATAATCAAATTCACAGATATAAAGTCAAAGGATTGAAATCATTCTGATGCATCAGGAACCCAGAAAAGAGCAGGGGTATTCTGCTTGTAGACAATGTCAATTTCAAGAATAATCCAGAGATAAAGAGTGTCATCACGTACTTGTTAGGAGAAAACTGGAATAGGAAGAGATTACACTTACAAATATATATACCCAGTGTAGGAACACCTAGTATATAAGACAAATTTTAACAGACATGAAAAGTTAAAGAAGCAATAACACAATTGTACTAGGGGAATTTAACATTCCATTGACACACAGAGATGTCAAAGCAAAAATTCAGCAAAATAATAACAATAATAATAACAGAATTAAACCAAACTTGTGAAAGAATTGTCTTAGTAGGCTTTTGCAGACTGTTCCATCCAACTGCAAGCAGGAAATTCTCCAAACTAGACCATATACTAGCACATGGAGCATACCTAAAGAAATGCAAAGGAACCAAAATTATCCCATGCATATTTGACCGTAGTGTGATGAAACTGGAAAATTTTGACAAAAGAAGCAGAAAAACTCCCTAAACACATGGAAATTAAATAACACCTTCCTGAACAATCAATGGTCACTGATGAAATAAAAGAAGAAATTAAACAATATTTATGATCAAATGAAAATGCAGATACAACTTACCACAATCTGAGGGATATAATGAAAGCTGTCTTAAAAGGAAACTTTATAGCAGTAAATTCACACATTAAGAAAAGAGAACAAGGTCAAATAAACAATCTTATGCTGGACATCAAGCTCCTAGAAAAAGAAAAGCAAGTCAAGCTGAACAAGGTGGGAAATTATAAAAATCAGAGCAGAAATAAATGCAACAAAGACAAGAAACCAATACAAATAATTGATGGATTAAATCATTGGTTCTTTGAAAGGATTAATAAAATTAATAAGCCCTTAGCCAACCTTATCAAAAATATGAAAGAAAAACTTCAAATTCATGCAAAAAGGTGAAATAACTAGAGACCTTGTATAAATTTAAGATCATTAATACCTACTTCCGTAGTCTTTACTCTTACAAGATGGAAAACACAGACGAAATGGACACATTCCTACCAAAGCTGAATCAGGAAGATATAAAAATTCTGAATAATCTAATATCAGTAAATGAAAATGAAAATGCAATAAAAAAACCTACCAACAAAGAAAAGCCCAAGTCCCAATGGATTCACAGCTAACACCTACAATTCATTTAGAGAAGATTAGTGCTAACTCTTCTCAAACTCTTCAATGAAATCAAAAGGGAAGCAAAACCAAAGAAAGAACTATAGGCTGTTCTCCTTAATGAACATAGATGCAAAAGTCCTCAATAAAATACTAGCAAACAGAATGCAGCAGATCATCAAGAAGATTATCACTATGAACAAGTGGGATTCATTCATCCTCTCAGTAGATGCAGAAGAGGGGACTAGGGGACTTTTTAAAAGTAGAGGGGACTAGGAAAATGAAGGAAAAATTAAATGAACAATATAGGAAAGAACTAGAATTCATCAAACAGATTATAAAGACATCCAAGACATTAAGAAATGAATTGAAAGTTGTCAAGACCACTTGAACAAAAAAATTGAAGATAGAAGTGCAGTCCTTGAAGATGGAATTGAAGCTAGTGAACATGAAAAGAAAGATACATTAAAAATAAATTAAACAGCAAATAACAACGCAACAGCTGTAAGATGAGAAAGTCCAACACTCACTGCTCAAAAAAATCTTTCAAAATTCATAATAGATGTTCTTTACCTCAACCTATGAAAACCATCTATGAGAAACCAACATCATATTAAATGGGCAAAATTTAAGGCTTCACTTTAAAATGAGGGACAAGATAAGGATGTCCACAGTCACTACTCCTGCTCAATTTAGTCCTGGAAATATTAGCCAGAGCAATTAGACAAAAGGGAGAAAGGAAAGGAATGATTAGAAAGGAAGCAGTGAAATTATCATTATTTGCATATGATATGATATTCTACGTAGAAGACCCCAGACACTCTGCTAAGAGACTTGTTGATTTAACAACCAAACTCAGCAATGTGGCAATATGCAAAGTCAACACTCAATAATCATTAGCATTTCTATGCACAAATAATGTACACACTCAGAGAGAAATTAATGATACCATGCCTTTTACACTAACACCTTAAAAATGAAACACTTATGAATCAATCTCACAGGGGAAGTAAAAGATTTGTACACTGAAAATTCCAGTACTCTGTAAAACAAGATTGAAGAGAATTTCAAAAAATGGAAAGATATTCCTTGTTCTTGGATAGGAAGAACTAACATTGTGAAAATGACTGTACTCCCAAAATTGTTATAAAAATTCAGTGGACTCCCAATTAAAATACCATTGCTATACCTCACAAACCTATTGAAAACATTTTAAAATTTGATTTGAAACCAGAATAGACTTACAATAGAGAAAGCAATCCTGAGCAACAAAGGAGAAGCTGGAAGCATCATAATCCCAGATGTGAAATCATACTACAAAGGTATTATGATAAAATCAGCATCATACTGGAAAAAAAAAAGAACAGGGGAACCAACAGAACTGATTAGAAGATTCAGATGCAACCACAAAAACACTCACCCACCTTATCTTTAACAAAGAGTTGAAACATGTTCATTGCAAGAAAGATAGACTGTTTAAAAAATGGTGATGGAGAAACTGCCTTTGTATATGGCAAAGACTTAAAATAGACCCATGCCTATCACCACACTCAAAACAACAGTAAAAACTGATCAAAGATTTAAGTATTAAAGCTGAAACAGTAATATTTTTGGAAGAGAAAGGAGGAAGAAGTCTTTGGACATAGGGATAGGTAGAGAATTCATGAACAGAAACCAAACTGCATGGGAAATCCTTCAAAGAATTGACAATTGGGATCTCCATCTTTTTGAAAAGTTTCTGCACATCAAAAGAAATCATCAACAGAGTAAAAAAGAAAACTCACACATTGGGGAAAAAAATGCCTGACCATCACTCAGCACTCAAAAGACTGCTACCTAAAACATATAAAGAGTTTTAAAAAAATCATGCCTCCAAAATTCAAAGACACAACCCATCCAGGGAGCTAGCTCAGCAGCTTAAGCACTATCCTGGCAAGTTCAAGATTCTGAGTTCAATTTTTGGTACAAAAAAAATTTTTAAAGACCCAATCCAAAAATGCATATATGAGATGAAAATACTTCTTAACAAATTAAGAAATACAAATTAAGAAATATAAATATACAAATATATGAAACAATTTTCAACATCATTGGTCACTCAAGATGATGGAAATTAAACCATTGTTGAAATTCCATCTATCCCCAGAAAGAATGGCTAGTATCAAAAAGTCAACCAATAATAAATTCTAGAGACTATGGCAAAAAAGGAATCCTTTGTATCAGTGCAGACTGATACAATCACTACGGAAATCAGTGTGGAGATTCTTTCAAAAGCTTGGATTGGAGGTCCTTTTCAAACCAGCTATTCATCTCCTAGATATTTACCCAAAAGAGCTGAAAACATCATACCACAGTAAAATATGTGCATACATGTTTATAGCAGTGCAATTTGTCATAGCTAAATCTTGGACACAACTCAAATGTCCATTACCTGAGGAATAGATAAAAACTGCGTGGTATTTACACACAATGGAGTTTTACTCAGCTACAAAAATATAAATGTGAGGCTTTTATAGGTACATAGATGAAACTAAAGATTGTATTGTTAAACAAAGTAAATCAGACTCACATGTACATACATCTTATTGTCTTGTTAGTGTGCAAACCAAAAAGAGTAAATAAAATCTGAAAGGTACAATAGATACTGTGAAAGGGAAAGAATCTGTTCAATGGGAAGGAAAAACTGGAATGAGAAAAAGGACAAAAGAAAGGAAAAATACATTTTTATGCATATATGCAGGATAGTCCATACAATTGTATAGCTGATTTGTACTGGACAATTGAAAAGAACAGTGTTATGGTTTGTGTCTAGTTGTTCCCCCAAAGCATTATGTAAGTCATGGGGAAGACTCAGCTAGAGAAGCAACGAATGGCTTGAGAGGTGGGCCAGAGGATCAGGGCAGGGCTCAAGAGGCGGGGCCAAATGGGCCCCAACTACTAAACTGGCAGCATGTGCTCTGACCCCTCCCTCCAAGGCCAACAATCTCTCTAAGGTGTGAAGCAGATCATTCTGAACACAATGGCACTGCAGCCTCTCCTCCAGACCCTGTAGTGTGGGGTGGCAGTGTCTGCAAATGAGGCCACCTTGGGCAGAGAGGAGATGTTTGAAGAAGACAGAGGCACTGACACTCTTTCCAGACCAAATTGTCTTGGTACACAATTCAGGCTGTATTAAACTATGAAACCTCCAGTAACTGTGAGCTAAATAAATACTTTCTTTCCTTAATTTTGTGTCAGGTACTTGTCCCAGCAACGAGAGAAGAGAATTGGTTTCAGGTGCATGGAAGAAGAACTGCATTCTTTGTTGGACTCCAGATAATTTGTGTTTTGGCTTGGAAGAAAGTTTGTCTAAATTTTGCTCGTGTCCAGAGAATTTGCCTGTTTTAGTCAGGGCTTTACTAGAGGAACAGATATAACACAAGATGTATCAGTCACAGAGTCAGATGAAGAAGTGTTCTGAGAGGATCTTCACACTACAGACTGAAGGATTCAGTCCCACGGTCTGAAGCTCATTGCAGTGTTCCATCTCTATCAGTCTCTAATGGTCTCTAACTGTCTCTAATGATCTCTAACAGCCTCTAATGGTCTCTAACAGTCAGCTATTGGGTGTGCAATGGGAGCCTGAAGAATCTGTAATGGAAGGATCCAAGCTGAATAATGAAAGTCTGTGCTGGAAGCCAGAAGATAAAGTTCAAGCTGATTGCAAAACCTGAAGTTCCTCTGAGAAGTAGAATGCCAAGTTCTTCTTTAAACCTTTTATCCCCTTTTTGTGCTGAGTTACTCTGGGGAGTGGCCCTCACAGCCCAGAGTGTGGAACTGCCAAGCTATTCAGCCAAATTGACACAATGTATCAACTACCAGGTGATCTAGCCAAGTTGACACAGTGGATAGACCACTACAGCCTGAGACTGAGATTAAACATTGTGGATTGACTAATCTCTCAAAAATAATCTGAAAGCATCCAAATATTGAGACAGCAGCATGGTTATTGTTGGGGGTCTTTAGTCAAATATATGTTGAGAATCAAGAGCAAAGAGTCCAGCAAAATGACTTAAAATGCTGTGAGATTGGCCTAAAAGGAAGTACCAGGAAGGCTGTGGACTGCAAAGATAGAGCTGAGAGGATTGCCATTGCCAACAAGGAACAAGAGAAAGGAAGGATGGCCTCAGTGCATCACAGGAGGTGGCAGGGTCTCATGCTTTGCAGCCTCAGAATCATAAAGGTGAGGGACTTGCTTTGAGGAGAAATCTGCAGGGCCCCATGTTCCAGAATGGAGGCAGCAGTGATACCAGGTTGTGGAATGGAGGCAGTGGCCCTCTCTGATTCCAGAATGGTGCCAGCATAGAGAATTTGTTCCTTGGAATCAGGGTCAGAGTGCTCAGCAATCCTGGCACTTGAGCCCTACAGCCAAGAGGGAAGAAAGCCTGGCTGCTCCTCTAGCTAGCAGCAGGTCTTAGCATCATCCACATTGCATTGGTTTTAGGCACACGCAAAATGCAGGAGTTCTGAGGTTAAGAAGGTTTCCACCTAGATCACAGAAGAAGGCCTGGGAGTGAGCCCCTGAGAAGGCAATGTGTAAAGCCTGTTCATTGGAAACCCCAGAAGTTGGAGAAACCAGAAACATGAATCATCTAAGGAAACCTGCAAGGAGGGAGCATAGCCAGCCTAAGAGAGAAGCTATGGGAGCTACCACCAAGAGTGCCATGAGCCACTTGGAGCTCATGATGCCACAGATTGCTTCCTATGTTCCACATGAAACTTAGGAATTAATATTTGCTTTTCTGGATTTTGGACTTGTTTTGTATCCTCCTGTGTATAACTTTTGAAATGGCAATGTTTATCTTGTGGCTTTGAATGTGTGGATGTATTTAACTTTTCATTTCTACAGGGAATCACAGTTGAATTTGACTTGGATCTTGGAGAAGACTTGGTAATTGAATTTTTCAGCAATGCTAAAACTGTTGGGACTTTGGAAACTCTTAGAAAAGGAGTTAAGTGCCTTTTGGACAAAGGGATGTGCATGAGATATGCATGAGACTTTTGGGGTCCAGGAGTGGAATTTTATGGTTTGTGTCTAGTTGTTCCCCCAAAGCTTCATGTAAAGTCATGGGTCAGATTCAGCTCAAAGAGTAGCAAATGGCTTGAGGGGCAGGTCCAGAGCAGGGATAAAGAGGCAGGGCCAAAGAGGCCAGGGCCATTAAAATGACAGCATGTGCTCTAGCCACCCACCCTTGAGTCTGAGGTCTCTCTGAGATGGGGAGCCTATAACCCTGGACATGGCAATGTCCCAGCTTCTCCTCCAGACCCTGTAGTGTGGGGTGCAGGTTTCTGTGATTGAGGCCGCCTTGAACAGAGAGGAGGTGTTCAGAGAATACAGAGGCACTGACACTTTTCTGAGCAAATAAGGCTCCAAGGACTTGCTACATAAGTCAGGCTGTGTTAAATTATGAAACCTCCAGTAACTGTAAGCTAAATAAACCTTTCCTTTCCTCATTTTGAGAATC
This sequence comes from Ctenomys sociabilis, assembly GCA_004027165.1. Classification (NCBI taxonomy): domain Eukaryota; kingdom Metazoa; phylum Chordata; class Mammalia; order Rodentia; family Ctenomyidae; genus Ctenomys; species Ctenomys sociabilis. The sequence continues at coordinate 15,469 of PVKA01026125.1, forward strand.
AGGTCTTTGTCCCAGCAATGAGAGAAGAGCAACTAATACAACTAGTTAATGCTTAAATTCTTTTTTCTGTTAAATTTCTTATAATTTTTACACCAATTTTGTAGGTTTATATCTGGTAACCTACATTATGCAATACAATAACCATTGTCAAATTCCAATATCTTTGTTTAATTAATTTTTGTATTATTTTAATTCTTTTACCATTTATTTATTTATTTATTTAGAGCCAGGGATTGAACGCAGACCCTTGCACTTGCCAGGGAAGTGCTTATTATACTGAGCCATCTTCCTAGCCCACCCGCCCCCCTTTTTTTAACCATTTTTTATTTAAAATTTTTTAAAAGAAAAAAAGCTATTTTTTAAAAAAAAAATCCATCTGTATCATATTCATCCTATTAAAACTCTTAGCTTTAGACACATTGTTAGCATAAGTTCATGCTAACACTTTATTTAGTTTCAACGCAATGAGATGCCTGTGGAAGCAATGCATGTCTCAAACACAAGATCACTGCCTATGACTTAGATCCACCTACGTGCCACAGCTCCCATGTCTCCAGTGCTCAGGACTGCTATCTTGAAGTTGATTTTTGCCATCCCCATGCTTTATAATGTGTGGTTTTCTATTGTATGTGTGCCTGGATGATGCATTGCTTTGTTTTAGCTGCCTTTTTACCTTCTTTGGAATGGGAATTCTTCTCTCCAAGATCCTCTAGAACTGTCCTTTGTCATGCAATAGAACTGTCCTGCAATTCACTCATGAACTTTTATTTATGACAAAATAGAAATCTCAAGATCTGAAGGAAGAAAATGCTCATATATTCTCCCTTTGTGAAATGCGTGACAATGAACCTACCAAAACAGGGGACCTCTACTGCAAAACAATAAAGCCAGAGTGAACAATCACATGTTGTTTCAATCATCCCCATTGTGTTCCAGTAAATCTGTAATTAATAGTCACTAGCCTATTAATGTTGATTTGTGCGTCTTATGGTTATTTAGTATTGTTATCAAGCTTAATATAGGATATAGGATGCAAAAAAATATTTTATATCAAGCTATGATAAAATATATTATGTATATACTAGTAAGATGTTTAATTTGATCCAAATAATTTCTTCTTTTAGTTTCCTTCCTAATTTTCAATTCATATAAATACATCTAAAAAGATATTTCACCAAGTATTTGTGGATCAAATTAACCCTCAGAATTTTCTAGATAAATTTTCTGAGTTCAGCTCTATAATAACTCATGATTTAATTCCCTGGGCTCTTTGGGGGCTACTCACAAAATTGAAATCTTGAAACTTCTGAGACTTAGCTATTAATAATATAAGCTGATCCTTTCACTCAGTAGTTGCCTAAATCACCACTGAGCTGCAACGTCAAATCCTATCTGGCCACCGAATTCTACTCCTCAGGCCTGGGGGAAACTGAGCAGCTCCTTTTTCTCCATCTGGAAGATTCAGACCCACATGTGCCATACACCTCCTACCAAGCAATTTTCACAGCAGCATGAAGCCTTGGGGAAAAAAAAGTTGGGGTAGCCTCTGGAGCTGGTATTGAAGTTCTGCTACTATGGGTTGATAGTCTGAGACATCAGAAATAAAAATTACCATATGAATAGTAGGAAAAAGACAGTCTCCAATTCTTGTCCTGGAGACAACAAAGAGGAAATTACCAAAATATTAAATAGAAGTTCTGATTTAAGAAGGGGTGGGGGAGGGGTCTTCACATCTCAAGGACTCAGTAAAGAGCTGTAGTTAAGGAAGCAACTATGAGATGAATTTCTTTTGCACTCTGATTAGGTATTTAGCTAAAGCTCCTGCTGATCAGTAGGAGCCCTAGTGGTGTTGGAAAAGACACAAAGAAAGGAAAGAGAACTGTTGTGTGGTGCATGCTCAGCACTGTGTTAGGTATTTCTCCTTTTGGAGACGAGGTAACTGGGACTTCAATGATTTAGCCAACTACCTGCTTTGTAGCATCACAGGAAGATGCAAGCCTATGTTCTTTACATGAAAGCATTGTCTGTCCTTAATGAATTTTAGAAACTAAGAAGAAAGGTGAAAGCAAAAGCATAATGTGCTCACTGGCAGCCAAGAAGTTACTGAAGCATAATTGTGATTGGAATGGAGGAAAGCAGAGAATTGATAATACTTCCAGAATAGGGCTCCATTTCAACCCATTAAACAACAGGAAATATAAATAGTAAAAATACTAGAGTCGGATGATTTCATAGAAGGTGGAATTTGGAGTGGCTGATCTGATTGTAGTAGTCCAGCTTTGATCACTCTTGCCACAGGATTGGAGAGAAAGTACCTAAAAAGAGAGACATTGTTTTGGGATACTAACAACAAGACTAGGACTGGGTGCAGAGTAAATAAAAGTCTATTACATAAATGCCATAGATTTTATGAAAGAAGGAACATCATAACAATTTAAAAACATACAGTATTACAAAATACTAAAAAATGCTCAGTGCTTATCATCAGATTCAAAAGATAATATTATATCATCTCACCTCAGAATGACTACTATAAAAAAGACAGTGTAGAGCCGGGTGTGGTGGCGCACGCCTGTAATCCCAGCACTAGGGAGGCTGAGGCAGGAGGATTGGTATGAGTTCGAGACCAGCCTGAGCTACAAAGTGTGCTTAAGGCCAGCCTGAACTGCATAGTGAGACCCTGTCTCAAAAAGACAAAAAAAAAATAAATAAATAAATAAAAATAAAAATAAAAAAGACAGTGTAAAAAGTGCTGATGATAACATGATGAAAGGGACTATTCTACACTGTCAGTGGGAATGGGAATTCGTTTGGCCTTTATTGAATACAGTATGGAGAAATGATCTAGTGTTTTCTTGGAAAATATCTAAAGAAAATCAGTTCTCACAAAACATCTTACACCTACATTTATTGAACTAGTGGTTAAATACTTAAGTGTCTATCAAAAGATGAGTAGATAAAAAGAAATTAGGATACAGACAAAAAAAAAACATTTTTCAGCAATCAAAATTGTGAAATCCTATCATTGTGGCAATGTAGACAGAAGTGAAAGGTGAAATGTGAAGCCCCATAGGCCAGCTATGGAAAATCAAATGCATATTCTCACATATATGTTGAAGTTATTACACATTTAATTTCATACACAAGAATGGAGAGTAGAATGGAGGTCACCAGAGGTTAGCAAGATCTCTCATGATGATAGATGAAAAGATCCTCAGTAAAATCCTAACAAATAGAATACAGCAAATCATCAAGAAGATTATACAGTATGACCAAGTAGGATTCATCCAGGGATGAAAGGATGGTTTGATGTATGTAAATCTATAAATGTAATACTCTGTATCAACAGAGCCAAATCAAAAAAACACATGATCATCTCAATTGATGCAGAGAAAGCTTTTGACAAAGTCCAACACTCATTCATGTTCAAAGTCCCACAGAAAATTGAAGCAGATGGTCTCTAATTCAATCTGATGAAAATGTTCTATAACAACCCAATGGCTAACATAATTCTAAATGGAGAAAAACTGAAATTTTACTCTCATATCTGGTAGAACACAAAATTGTCCTCTGTCACCACTCCTATTCCATATAGTTCTGGAATCATTAGCTAGAGCCATTAGACAAAAGAGATAAATAAAAAGAATAAGAATAGGTAAAGAAGAAATTAAACTATCATTATTTGCAGATGACATGATACTTTACTTGGAAGACCCAAAAAACACCACCAAGAAGCTACTAGAATCAATACACGAATTCAGTGGCATAGCAGGATACAAAGTCAGTACCCAAAAAATCAATAGCACTCCTCTACATAGATAACAAACACACTAAGAGGGAAAGTAGAGAAATAATACCTTTTATAATAGCTCCATGTAGCTCCATGCAAAATAAAATACTTTGGAATTAATCTAACTAAAGAGGTCAAAGGTCTTTTCAAGGAAAACTACAGTACTCTTTAAAAAGAGATTGTAGAGGATTTCAGAAAATGGAAAAGTAGAGGCCCTAAACTCAGCGCAGCTTGGCCAGTGAGTGAGGGATCAAGGCCTGCTGCCCCAGAGGGAACTTTCCCAGTGATCACCTTTCCCAGCGATCTGCGGTTCCAACCCAGGGCCCTAGACTCAATGCAGTGCAGCCATGGACCCACCAAAGCCCAGGCCCGCCTACATAGAGAGCGACCTACCTGAGACACAAGGGCCTACTCGGGCAAATTTCTGGATCAAAGCCAGACAAGATAGTGGGAAATTTCACTACTCACTCTTCATACTTGCCTGACCAGGGAACCAACAAAGGGGAACCACAGGAGCTGCAGCAAAAAGAAACTGAACACAACAGCTAGACCCAGGCCACACAAAACTGGATAATCTCAAACTTAATAGACTGGCACCCAAATCTCATTACACACTAAGGTTATAGCTGCACCAAAGCTCTATACCAAAGGTAAGAGGTCAGTGCTATACAAAATGACAAAAGACAAGGAGAAAAACGCAATCACAGGACTTGAGTCCACTAGTAAGAGCAGAGGACACCAGCTTAATTGAAATGAATGAATTAACAGATACAGAAGCAAAGAAACAACACTACAAAGGTATAGAGGACCTCGTATGAGAATTAGTTCCTGAAATAAAACAAGAAATATCTAAACACATAGCATCTGAAATAAAGAATCAAATCCAGAAACATCTGGGGGAAAACCAGTGCTCACTCAGAACAACTGCAGAGAGCACTATTCCAGCTGAAACATATGAATTAACAACGACTGAAGCAAAGAAAGAACAGCAGAAAGGTCATGAGAAACTCAAAGCAGAAATAATTTCTGAAATCAAAAAAGAATTTTTTTGAAAAAAAAAGAATTCTTTGAAATCATAGCATCTGAAATACAGAACCAAGTCCGGAAATATACAAAGGAAATCCAACTTGGAAGAAACTCTGCAGAAAAAGAATTAATAACTACCTCTAAAGAAGACATGGATAAAAAATTTGAGATCAGAAATAGGACAGATTCCTTGAATGAACAATACAGAAAAGAAATAGAATGCATGAAACAGAGCCAAAGAGATATAGAAGAACTAAAAATATCGATCACAAGTCTACAAAACTGTTTGAGTGAAAGAGAAGACAGAGTTTCAGATCTTGAAGACACCGGTGCAGCTAGTGAAGAGGTGAGAAAGGATCTCTTAAAAACAACAAGAATGCAGGAAAAAATAATCCATCACCTGCAAGATGATGCCAGGATGAACAATGTGAGAATAATTGGTATCAATGAGAATGAAGGAGTCAATACAAATGATATAAATAGAATTTGGGGACAAGTAATCACAGAAAACTTCCCAAATATGAGGAAATAATCCAACATTCAGGTAACCGAAGCATACAGAACACCAAATAACTTTAAACCAGGTAAAAACACACTGAGACATGTAATAGTCAAGATCCCAGAAATCCAACACAAAAATAAAATACTGAAAGTATTAATTATTGAATCTGTGATATAATTGGGGTATAAAAAATAAAATAAGTAGATAGCTACAATATCTTAATTCACTGATTAGAGACATCTGCTATAATAATGTATGTAAGTATAATATCATGTATGCACCTTGTATGATATCAAAACATTATGAAAACATTGCAATGTATTAATTTATTAAATCTGTCCTATTAATTTGTCTTGAAACTGTCTCATTGCTATTTGCTCTTCAATTTAAAAAAATAAACAAAATAAAATTTCAAATGGAATAAAAGAAAATGGAAAGATATTCCATGCTCCTGGATAGAAAGAACCAACATCATGAAGATGGACATATTCCCAAATAGTTGTACAGCTTTGATGCAATCCCTATCAAACAGCCACCAACATACATCCCAGACCTAGAAATCATTCCTAAAATTTATGTGCAACCAGAAAAAACCTAGAATAGCAAAGGCAATCCTGGCCAACAAAGACAAGGCAGGGGGCATCAAAATTCCTGACTTGAAACTATACTACAAAGCTATTGTGATAAAATCAACATGGTATTGGCAACGAAATAGACCTGAGGATCAAAGGAACAGATTAGAAGACACAGGGCCTCTGCAAACACACTCAGAAACCTGATCTTCGACAAAGGGGCCAAACATGCTTACTAGAAGAAAACCTCTTTGACAAATGGTGCTGGAAGTACTGGCTGTCTACATGCCGAAAACTGAAACTTGATCCAGGTCTATCACCATGCATCAAGCTAAAGTCAGAGGTTAGCAAGTATAAGGGGCTTACAAATGAAGGACAGTAGAATAAAGCATATTAATATGCAGTTAACTAGGAGCACTAGGTCCTAATTATCAGCAACATATGAGTGAAAAATAAAACACTGAATCATCATGCTGTTGAAAGAGTTGGGAAAATAATGACAAAAGTTAACAGACAGTGTCAGGCCAGTTCCAAATGCTTCCATATGCATTACTTCAGCTAATGTTTACAGCAGTCTTCGAGGTAAATATGTTTTATAAATTTTTTATTATTCGTTTTATTGAAAAACAAATAGCAATGAGACAGTCTTAAGACAAACAGGACATCTTCGATAAACCAATACTTTGCAAAATGTTTTCATAATGTTTTGGTGTCGTACAAGGTGCATACATGATACTGTGCTTACAGACAATTATAGCAGATGTCTCTAATCAGTGAATGAAGAGAGTGCAGCTATAAACTTATCTTATATTTTATAGCTGAATTATATCACAGATTCAATAATTGACACTTTATACCTTGTTATCTCCCTAATGTTTGTCCATAGTACTAGAAGCCAACATAATATCTTGCCCTATCACCACCACTGCAAATTCTCATAGAATTATGCAGAAGTACGGCATATATATCCTAACTGTACTGTTTATACACACACATCATGATTCTTCCTTTGTATACCCCACCTTTTTTTTTGTCTGGACCTGTCAAAGATGAGCACTCCATTGTCATTAAACCAATTTAGGTGCCTGAACTAGGCGGCACAATCCAACACAGTCCAGCATTCCCAATAATAATGAGTTATCTGAAGAAGTTGTTGACTATAGCCATTTACAGCTCAACTTAATATTATGGCCCCACATTATATACCTCATGTTTATACTTTTCTGCTGGATGGTTAAGAATGAGATAGATCAAGACGGATATACCAAAAGATACAGTTTTTGTTTCTGATGAGGTCAGTGAAGTTTCCTCAGGATTTATCCTGTAATCCTGTACCTTACTCTGTAGCTCCTTTGTCTGTGTCATCCATGTGGATGAGTCACGGCCAATGCTTCACCAGTTTGCTTTCTATGAGAGCCTAAGAGAAACTTTTCTCTCCATGTGACTCTCCCCAGGCACACTATACATCATCAATCTCTTTCCTCTGTGGCTCCACAATCTTCTTGATGAGAAAATTTAAGGCACAACTGAATTTCATGATGTTACAGTACAAGTTCTCCTACGCCCTGAGTCTTCACTGACCTTGAAAGGCTAGGGCCAGAATGTTGGCTGGCCTTGTGGTTCTTCTATTTCTCCAATTTTGATCTGTGAACTTAGGTTGTTGACCATCCAGAAGATAAGCTGATTAGTAGCATATGACATTTACTTTGCCCTATCTGACTAAATTGATTTCAGTTGTAGTACAATTCCATTTGTATTTCTTCTTTTGACTTCTTATACTAGGGAGACTATACGATATTTGCACATGTGTGTCTGGCTTATTTTACTTATGAGTATATGTTCAAGTGGCATACACTTCAATATAAATGCATGCAGTTTATCATTCTTTATAGTTAAGTAATACTCCATTTTATGGAAATACCACATCTTTTTCAACCATTCCTCATGTGACAGACATTTTGATTGTTTCCAAAATTTTGCTATCACAAATTGTGCTGCTATAAACTTAGGTACACATATATCACTATGATATAATGTTTTCAGTTCCTCTGGGAAAATTTGCAATAGGGGGACAGCTGGCTTGAATGGGATTTCTAGTCCTACTCTTTTGAGGAGTCTCCACACTGATCTCCACAATGGTTGTACCAGGCTACATTCCCACCAGCAGTGAAGAAGTGTTCCCTTTTCCCTACAACCTCTCCAAGATTTGTTGTTGGTTGATTTCCTTATGATGGTCATTCTTTCTGGAGTGACATGGTATCTCAGTGTTGTTTTATTTGCATTTCACAGATGGCTAGCAATATGGAGCATTTTTTCATATATTTATTCGCTTCTTTAATTTCATCCTCTGAGAAGTGTTTCTTAATCTCAGATGCCCATTTCTGAATAGGTTCTTTAAATTTGAGGACCCTGCTATGTCTTAGTTCTTTATATATTCTAGACAGCAGACCTTTGTTTGATTGCTTATTAGTTAGGACTTTTTCAAAATTGGTGGGGTGTCTTTTCACTTTGTTGACAATTTCTTTTGACATGCAGAAGCTCCTCAAGAAGAGTTGATCCCAGTTGTTCATTCTTCCAAGTGTATCCTGTGCAAACATATGTTTGTTTGTGAACTCTTTACCTGCCCCTATGTCTTCAAGAGTTCCTCCTACTTTCATTTCCAGGAGATTGACTATTTCTGTTTTAAAGTTTATGTTTTTAATCCATTTTGACTTTAACTTAGTTCATGGTGACAGAGCTGGGTCAAGTTTTAGTTTTTGGCATATAGAAAGCCAGGTTTTCTAGCACCATTTGTTAAAGAGGCTATCTTTCTTCAAGTAAGTATGATTGGCCCTTCTGTCGAAGATCAGATGGGTGAGTATGTCCGTAGATGCTTCTGCACCTTCTAATCTATTCCATTGATCCTCAGGTATATTTTGTTGCCAATACCATATAGATTTTATCACAGTGGCTTTGTAGTATAATTTCAAGTCAGGAATTGTGATGCCTCCTGCCTTGTCTTTATAGGCCAAGATTGACTTTACTATTCTAGGATATTTGTGGTTCCAAATAAATTTTAGGAACGATTTCTCTTGGTCTGGAAGGTATGTTGGTGGCAGTTTGATAGAAATTGCATTAAATCTGTACAGCAATTTTGGGAGTATGGCAATCTTCATGATGTTGGTTCTTCCTATCCAGGAGCATGGAATATCTTTCCATTTTCTCAAATCCTCTATAATCTCTTTTCCTAGGGTTTTGTAATTTTCCATGTAAAGGTCTTTGACTTCCTTGGTTAAGTGAATCCCAAGGTATTTCATTTTCCATGGTGCTATTGTAAAAGGTATTGTTTCTATTGCTTCCATTTCAGTGTGCTTGTTATCTGTGTAGAGGAATGCTATTGAATTCTGAATATTGATTTTGTATCCTGCTGTGCTACTGAATTTCCATATCAGTTCTAGTAGTTTCTTGGTGGAATTCTTGAGGTCTTCCAAGTACAGTATCATGTCATCTGCAAATAGTGATAATTTAACTTCTTCTTTACCTATTCTTATTCCCTTTACTTCTCCCTCTTTTCCAATGGCTGTTGCCCATGATTCCAAGACTATATTGAATAGGAGAATGACAGAGGACATCCTTGTCTTGTACCTGATTTAAGAGTAAAAGATTTCAGTTTTTCCCCATTTAGGATTATATTAGCTATTGGGTTGTCATAGATGACTTTTATCAAATTGAGGTAGAGGCCATCTATTCCAATTTTCTGTAGGACTTTGAACATGAAAGAGTGTTGGACTTTGTCAAAAGCTTTCTTTGCATCAATTGAGATGATCATGTGTGCTTAGATTTCAGTCTATTAATATTGTGTATTACATTTATAGACTTTTGAATATTGAACCATCCTTGCATTCCTGGGATGAATCCTACCTGGTCAAGGTGTATGATCTTCTTAATGATTTGCTAGTATTTTGCCAGTATTTTGTTGAGGATTTTTGCATCTATGTTTATGAGGGAGATTGGCCTGTAGTTCTCCTGTTTGGTTGTGCCTTTCCCTGGTTTTGGAACCAGTATTATACTTGCCTCCAGAAATGATTTTGGGAGGACTGTTTCCTTTTCAATTTCATTGAAGAGTTTGTGGAGTATAGGGATCATATCTTCTATTAATTTCTTGTAGAATTCAGCTGTGAATCCATCAGGACCTGGACTTTTCTTTGTTGGTAGGCTTTCTATTACGTTTCGAATTTCGTTGGCTGTTATCGGTTTATTGAGAGTTGTTCTATCTTTTTGGTTCAGTTTTTGTAATTTGTACCTTTCTAGGAATGTGTCCATTTCTTCTGTCTTCTATTCTGTGAGTGTAAAGATTCTCGAAGTAACTATTGATAATCTTCTGAATTTCTGCTGGGTCTGTAGTGATTTTACCCTTTTCATTCCTTATTGCAGTACTTGAATTTTCTCTTGCCTCTTTTTGATGAGGTTGCTAGAGGCTTATCAACTTTATTTAGTCTCTCAAAGAACCAACTTTTTGATTTGTTCTCTTTATCTCAATTGAATTAATTTTTGCAACATTAGGGTGCTAATTTGTTCCCTTTGTTTTCCTAATGTGTGAGTGCATAGCTATGATTTTGCCTCTAAGAACTGCTTTCATTGCATCCCATAAATTCTGGTAAATTGTGCTTTAATTTTCATTGAATTTAAATATTGTTGAATTTCTTGTTTAATTTCTTCTGTGACCCATTGACTGGTGAGTAGGATGAATTTAGCGGGGTTTTTTGGTTTCTTTTGTCATTTAGTTCCAGTTTCACTGCACTGTGGTCAGATAAAAAGCATGGGATAATTTCTGCTTTCTTGCATTTACTTAATCATGACCTATGGACTAGTATGTGGTCTGTTTTAGAAAATGACCGATGTGCCACTGAAAAAAAATGTGTATTCAGCTGCGGTTGGGTGGAACACTCTGTATATGCCCACTAGGTCCATTTGTTCCAAGCTCCTGTTCAGTTCTGCTACTTCCTTGCTAATTTTTTGTCTGGTTGATCTATCTTTTTGAGATAAAGGGGTGTTAATGTCTCCTGTTAAGATTGTGTTCTTAGATATTAGGTTTCTCATGTCGATAAAGATTTGTCTTACATAGTTGGATGCTCCTGTGTTTGGCGCATAGATATTTATGAGTGTTACTTCTTGCTTTTAAATTTTTCCCCTGTCCAATACATAGTGGCCTTCTTTGTGTCATTCAATCATTCTTGGTTTGAAGTTGAGACTGTCTGAGAACAGAATTGCTACTCCTTCTTTTTTCTGAGGTGCTGTGCATATAGTACTATTTTCCATCCTTTGACTTTGAGCTTATGAATGTCCTTTTGAGTTAAGTGTGTTTCTTGTATACAGTATATTGTTGGATTTTGTTTCCTAATCCACTGTGCCAGTCTGTTTCTATTAATTGGTGAATTGAGTCCGTTTACATTGATGGTTATAATTGAAATGTGCTGACTTATGTTTGTCATAATATTTACCCAGTGTTGTTTACTCCTTTGTATCCTGTGTTTGTCTGTCTTGTTTAGTGGGTTCCTTCCATTTTCATTCATGGAGTTCTGATCATCGTGGTCTCTCTCTAGAACATCTTTCAGAAGCCTGTAAAGGGATGGCTTTATCGTCATGAAATTCTTTAGTTGCTCTTTGTCATGGAAGTATTTCACTTCTCCATCAAACTTGAAAGAGAGTTTTGCTGGTTATAATAGTCCTGGCTGGAATTTGTTCATATGCAGGACTTGAACTCGGCTCCATGGTCTCCTTCCCTTCATGATTTGTGTAGAGAAGTCGGCTCTAATACTAATGGGTTTTCCTTTGAATGTGATCTGCTTCTTCTCTCTAGCAGCTTTCAGTACGTTATTTTTGTGTTGGATTTCTGGGATCTTAACTATTATATGTCTTGTTGTGTTTTTACTTGGGTTGAAGTTATTTTGTATTCTGTATGCTTTGGTGACCTGAATTTTGGATTGTTTCCTCATATATGAAAGATTTTCTGTGATTACTTCTCCCCAAATTCTTTTTATGTCATTTGTATTGATGCCTTCTTTCTTGTTGATACCAATTATTCTCACATTGTTCATGCTGGCATCATGTTGCAGGTGATGGATTATTTTTTCCTGCATTCTCATTGTTTTTAGGAGATCCTTTCTCACCTTTTCACTAGCTGCACCTGCGTCTTCAAGATCCGAAACTCTGTCTTCTCTTTCACTCAAACAGTTTTGTAGACTCATAACTGATATTTTTAGTTCTTCTATATCTCTTTGACTCTGTTTCATGCGTTCTATTTCTTTTCTGTGTTGCTCATTCAAGGAATCCATCATATTTCTGATTTCCTCAATGTTCTTATCCATGTCTTCTTTAGAGGTAGTTATTAATTCTTTTTCTACAGTGTTTCTTTCAGGTTGGGTTTCCTCTGTATGTTTCCAGACTTGTTTGTGTATTTCAGATGCTATGAATTCAAAGAATTCTTTTTTTTTTTTTAAAGAATTCTTTTTTGATTTCAGAAATTATTTCTGCTTTGAGTTCCTCATGACCTTTCTGCTGTTGTTTCTTTGCTTCAGATGCTGTTAATTCATACGTTTCAGCTGGAATAGTGCTCTCTGCGCTTGTTCTTGGTGAGAATTGTTTTTCCACACAATATTTCTGGAATTGATTCTTTATTTCAGATACTATGTACTCAGATATTTCTTTTTTAATTAGAGTAATTACTTCTCATCTATTTCCTCTATACCTTTCTGGTGTTCCTTTGCTTCTGTATCTGTTAATTCATTCATTTCAGCTGAGCTAGTGGCTTCTGCCCTTGCTTGTGGCCTGGGATTGCATTTTTCTCCTTGTCCTTGTCATTCTGTATAGCACTGACCCTTGACCTTTGGTGTAGAGCTTTGGTGCAGCTATAAGCTTAGCGGGTTATGAGATTCGGGTGCCAGTCTATTAAGTTTGAGATTATCCAGGTATGTCTATCCTGTATCTATCTGTTGCATTCAGTTCATTTTTGCTGCAGCTCCTGTGGTTCTCCTCTGTTGGTTCCATGGTGAGGCAAGCACCAACCGAACTTGGATGCAGAGCAAGTAATGAAAACTCCCCCTCTCTATGCTGACTTTGGGGGGAGGATACAGAAAATTGACGGAGTCAGCCCTCCTGTGTCAGGCAGGTAGCTTTCTAGGTGGGCAGGCCTGGGCTTTGGTGTTTCTGCTGGGCTCCCCATAGTATAGTGGATGTTCTTATTCACTGGCTAGGTTGTGCTGGGTCAGCCAGCCTGTGCTGAGTCCAAGTGTACAGGCCAGAACCCGAAAAGGCTGGGAACGGTCCCTCTGGTGAAGCCAACCTGGAGCACTCACTCACAGGCTGAGCTTCACTGGTTTTCGGGACATGGGGTGGGACCGGGGATTGCTGAGAAACGTCCCTCCGGCAGGGCCGGCCTGTGTTTGTACACTCACTGAACTTTGATGCCCAGGGAGTCAGGGAAATTCCCACTCACTCAGCGGGCTTTATTGCAGGGGATCCGGGAAGTTGCTGATTAGTGGGTCCTGAGGTTTCAGGCCGGTCACTGGCTTGGAAGGCTCAGGGGTGGGGATCTGGGTCGCGTACGTGGGAAGAAGTCAATGGCTCTCCCTCAGATTCACCATACTCTCACTGATCTGGAAAGCCTTGTGAGTCATGCAAAATCCCACTCACTAGGAGAGCTTGGGGCAGGATCCAGGAGGCTGCTTGAGTCAGCTGCTGTCTCAGACCAGTCTCTGGGGCTGGGCAGGTATGGGCAGGATCGAGGCAGATCTTTATTTCTTCTTTGATCCATTGGTTTTTCAGAAGAATGTTGTTTAATTTTCATATATATATTTTTTTTCAATTTCTCTTCTCATTGACTTTTACTTTCCCATGCTGCTGAGAAAACTAAATCGATATGATTTCCATGTTGTTAAATTTGTTTAGACTTGTGTGGTGGCCTAACACATGATCTTTGCTGAAGAATTTTCTATACTTCTCTGAGAACAGTGTACACCATAGTCTACTCATGTCAGAATCTTCTGTACATACTTCTTACATCCAATTTAATCTGAAATCCAGTAAAAATTCAGTGTTTCCTTATTGACTTTCTGTCTCAGAGATATAGCATTATTGAGAGTAATGATTGAGAATATTAATATATTTGTCTTTATTTACTTGCTCTTGATTTCTCCCTTCACATTGGTTAATAGATATCTTGTCAGCCTTTTGGCAAAGATCAAGTGCAGATTGATTAATAGCTGTTTTTTTATATTTAGGCATCTATATTCAAAGTTTTGCATCTACTTACCTAGAGTTAAAAAGAGATTTCTATAAGCTATTGCAGTATTCTGAATTTGACATTGTATTTACTTTTACTAGTGAATTTCTATTAGTACTTAGTATGTTTTTATTTTCACATGAAAACTTGTAATCTTCTTTTTTTACAAGGCAGATTTGGTGTTGAACATTCTCAGCTTTTCCTGACCTGGAAAAGGCCTTGTTTTTTCTTCATTTCTGAAGCCCAGGTTTAATAACATAGCACTCTTGAACGGCAGGGTTTCTTTTCTTTTTTTTTTTTTTTTTTTTTTTGTTAGCAATTTGAATATTACATCCCATTGCCTCAAGGCGTACAATGGTTCTACTAAGAAAACTGCTTATAGTATACTAACCAGTCTCTGGTATGTGACACACTACTTTTGTCTTTGTTTTGACTACTTGATTGTAGAATATTATGATGAATATCTCTGGAATGAACTTATTTTGGGTCTTTCAACTATTTATATATAAATGTTTATATCTCAAGATTTGGGAAGTTTGTTGCTATTATTTCTTTAAATAAACACAACTTCTTTTTTTGCTCTTCTCCTTTTGAGGTTTCCATGGTGCACAGATTGGTTTACTTAGTGATGTCCTGTAAAATCTATAGGATTCCTTCAATTGTTTTTCTTTTTTCACTTCTGACTGGATAGTTCTGCAAGTCATGTTTCAAATTTGCAGATTCCTTCTCTTCTTCTTGATTGTATCTGCACTGAAGTTCTCCATTGTATTTGTCATTTCATTCATTGTATTTTCTTTCCCCAGGATTTTTGTTCGATGTTCCATGATTTAAAGATTTATTAAATTTCTTTGTTTTCTATGGTATATTATTTTCCTAATTCCCATATGTTATCTGTGTTCTCTTTAATATTGTTAAGCTATTTAAATGTAACTGTTTGTACTTAATGTTTAGGCAATTTATAGCTCTCCATTCTTTGGGGCCAATTACTAGAAAATTATTGTCATTGTGTTATTATGGTAACACATTTATTTATCTTTTCCAGTTTCTTATAGTTCTGCACTGATGTCCACATGGTTGTTGAGGAATTAAATTCATTCAGATTGGCTCTTGTGTGAAAGACTTAATATGTGATGGAAGGAAAATATTTGTTCATGCTGCGGTAGCTTTGACTCCATGGGGTACAATAGTGCAGGTACTTTGCAGCTTCATTAGCTAAGCAATTAACGATAAAGATGGTGGGGGCCTTGGAAGCCAGTGATGCAAGTGTTTGTGCCAGTAGCAATAGAAACGTGGGCTATCATGTGCAGGAGATTTTATGCCAAAGAGACACTTACTGGCACTGCGTTTAGTGCAGTCCATAGGGCACTGTCACTCAAAGCAGCTCCAGAGGTGGGAGTTCTGTTCTCAGGTACTCTCAAAACTACTTTCATACTTGGATCATTGATCGTGGGTGTATTTCCTGAGATATAGGCATATGTTGACATTCTGTCATTTTTTATGTCTTATTAATCAAACTGTCATGCTCTTTTAGCTACATATCTTTCTTCCTTTTACCTTTGTCTCTATTTATATCCATGAGTTTAAAAAAAGTTGATAGAAGTAGTTAGAGTCATAGCAATTGTAGTTCAGTCACTTGATTCTGGTAATAATCATGTTTTCTGCCAAGTTTTCTGCAGTGCAAAAGGACAAGTTATGCAGGTGAAAGGGAACCAAAGTTCTAACCTCTGAGAAATGCTGAGCTGCTCCTGCATGACTACACGCTACCAAGGTTTCTAATAGAATAATTTCTTTCTTGACTCATACAAATAAATCTTGACTCTCAACAACAAAAACGTTAATTGACACAGATATTAGCTATCAACTTGAGGCTCCTCTGACATGAGACCCAACAAAAACTTCAGAAAAAGCAGCTTCCACAGAAGGCAGTTTGTGGTATTCCACCAGTGTTTTTTTTCCTGCTATGTGTTTTTATGGTTTTATTTGCCCCACTCACCAACTATCTGAGCAAACATATTAGAGAAGTAATTTTATTATTTTTTAATTTTATTTTATTTTTATTTTTTTATTTTTTATTATTATATTTTTAGGTATTACCCCTTCTGATTGTTCTTTTATTTTTATTTTTTCCATTTATTTTTATTTTATTAAAATACAAATGTCAATCAGACAGTTTCAAAACACCTTAACCATACAGAGTCGATGAATTAATACATAGCAAACTGTTTTCATAACGCTTTGGTATTGTACAAGGTGCATACATGATATAATATTTACAGTTTTTTTATAGCTGAAATTATATCAAAAATTCAATAATTATTTACCTAGTGGATGACCATAGCACTAAAAGCCGACATAATATCCTGTCCAACCACCATTAGTGCAGATCTTGCCTATCATAGAATTATGTAGAAGCACAGCGTTATCTATCCCAACTGTACTGTCTATACACACACATCATGATTTTTTTCTTTCTACAACCCTTCCTTTGTC
>PVKA01026126.1:0-32108 GCA_004027165.1 Ctenomys sociabilis
GGGATGGAGCAAGATGGCAGAGTCGGCCGCGGTGTCTCTGGCCGGTCTCAGGAGCTGGGTGGGGGCGGGCGGGATGGAGCAAGATGGCGGAGTCGGCCGCGCTGTCTCTGGCCGGTCTCAGGAGCTGGGCGGGGGTGGGCGCGATGGAGCAGGACGGCGGAGTCGGCCGCGCTGTCTCTCTACAAATACATATTTACACCTATATTTCACTTCTTTTTCTCCTCTTCTGTCAATAACTCTGAACAGGAAATCACCTCTCAAGATAAGTCCATTGTGTCTATAGAAATGCCCCAGCATACTTAGCCTGAGAGGAATGTGCCAGCGTGGTGATATACAAAATGAACCAGAATGAGGAGCTGAGTGCCCAAAGGACAGGCAAGGATAGTATCAGGAAACCTCATACTCATTACACAGTCACTGTGCATAGAGTGTAACATTTAATCATCCCAACATACCTCACTAGTATTGTTTTCCTCATAGCATATGAAGTAATGCAGAGTTTGCAATGTCATTTGTCATTTTCTAAGTCCTTCCGCAAAGGGTGAGTAGTAAGACAGGCCTAACAAAATGTGCCCGGTTTATACCTCACTGCAGAGCTGGCTGACTCTCCACTAACCTCACACCAGCCAAGAGCTCTGTGAAATCTAAAGGAAGTGAAAAAAAATACTCATTGGCTGTTGGCAAAACTGAGTTGTCTTGCCAGTTGAATGACTTCATATAGTGGTCATAAAAAGTATCCTCCAAAGGAAAAAAGAAGTATCCTCCACTAAAACAAAAATAAAATAATAATGAAAATAAAAACAAGGGCCTTTCTAAGATAATCATATTAAAAGACAGAAGCAACAAAGATGAAGAGAAATTCAGGGAGCCAAAAGCTTAGTAGCAAAAGCTGAAAGCCAGATTAAGAAAACTGTATCTATCCTGTACTCTACTCTTTAAGAATAGTCCGAATCCAATGAGTGTTGGACTATGTCTACAAGTTCTAAATAGTGTTGAAGGATCTGGAACAGAAAAGTTTCCAAAAATGAAAAAAAATAAATAATATACAAGCTAGGGTACAAATGAACAGTTTTTAATTTTCAGTGTTAATTTTCAGTTTTCAGAGTTATCTGGATGTTTGGCATATCCACATGCTATAGTGAAAACAAGTGAATGAATCTGGTTTTATAAATCACTGTGAATCCAGAATTGAGTGTCTCATAAAGAACTGTGATTGTGGTTGATCATAGAGTGAACCCCTAAGATGAAGAGTATTCACTTTTTCTTGTTCTATTCTTATATTCAATATCTTATTGGGCTATTTCATCTATGAATTTAATAGCATGGAGAAGAAATAAAGGGAGTGGAAGATCACTGGGAACCAGAAGGGAACATATGATGAGACAAAAGTAGGATTAAGTGATGCAGCAAAAATGGACCATGTTGTGAAGAAGAGACTATATAGCATCACCAGCAGTGGCTGGGTAGTCATCAGCTGGGAGGCAAAGTGAACCTAGTAACTTCTTTGTGACCAAGAACCACAGAATTGCACTGGGATCAAAAGGATGACCTGCAATTGGAACCAGTAAAGAACTATCCAGCAGCTACTGTATAACAACAAGAAAATCAATCTTAGACTAATCAGAGTTAGAGAAAAGCTAGAGGATAACACAGATGCATTTACTAACATGCATAAATAAAAGAAAATTCTCAAATATAAAAAGACCTTAAAATACAAATAAGCGACACTTACAGAACACTAAACAATTATGACTTAAAAAGAAACTCAGCTGAACATGATGGCACAAGCCTGTAATCTCAGCACAATGCAGGCTGAAGCAGAAGGATCATTGTAAATCTGAGACCAGCTTGGGGTTCAAACTGATTTCAAGAGTAGCCTAAAGTACATAGCAAGATGACAAGAAGAAGGAGAAGGAGGAGGAGGAGGAGAAGGAGGAGAAGCAGAAGAAGGAGGAGGAGGAGAAGGAGGAGAAGCAAAAGCAGAAGAAGGAGGAGGAGGAGAATAAGGAAGAGAAGCAGAAGCAGGAAGGAAGGAAGGAAGGAAGGAAGGAAGGAAGGAAGGAAGGAAGGAAGGAAGGAAGGAAGGAAGGAAGGAAGGAAGGAAGGATGAGGAGAAGGTGAGGAGGAGGAAGGATTTGATGTTCCACTTCTTCCTAGGAAATTCATTCTTCTCAGTCAGCTTGGACTTCATTTCCTGGCTTCCAGTTCATACTCTACTGCCTTTGGCCTGGATCCTTGGGAGGGAAAGGAGAAGGGGAAGAGGAAGAGCAAGAAACTCAATAAGGCATATTCTTAGCAAACTACCAGCTATCCAGCAAAAATGTATTTGAAAAGTGGCTGGGGGGACCATGTATAAATGTGAACAAGGTAGGCCACCGCAGACTTCTCAACACAAGCCCTAAAGGTCAGAAAAATTCGTAGTAAAGTATTTCAAGCCCTACGAGTAAGTAAGGTCCCACCCAAATCACATTACCCAGCAAGGCTACCCTTCAACATAGATGGAGAAATAAGGAATTTCCATTAAAAAATACCAAACTCAGAAGATATGAGTACCAACCCAGCGCCAAAGTAATTAAGAATATTTTTAACAGAAATAATGAATCAAACATAGCTAAAAGTACAGAGAAAACTAGTGTGATCAATGGATAAACGGGAAAAAACATCAGGAAAAGGAAAACAAAAGATATGCCAAAAGATAAGGCAATTACAGTGGCTGATTCTCTGGGGCTTCGACCCATGGGGTAGGAGGGCCTGCTCCAGGATGACTCAGTGCAAGACGGGTATATAAAGTGATTGACGGAGGATGTGATGTTCTACTTCTTCCTAGGAACTTCATTCTTCACAGTCGGCTTGGACTTCATCTCCTGGCTTCCAGCGCAGACTCTTCAGCCCCCGGCTTGGGTCCTTCAGCTTCCATTACAGATTCTTCAACCTTCTGTCACAGACCCATCTGCTGCCCGATAGAGACTTGCACAAAACACTGCAGTGAGTTGCAGACCTTGCAGTGAATCCTTCAGTCTCTGATGGGCAGCCTCTGCACGCTTCCTCATCCGACTCTGCGGCTGATCCTTGAAAGCCAATCTTGTAATTTCTTATATATCTGTACATCTTGTGTTATATCTGTTTCTTGTACTATGTCTGTTCCTCTAGTAAAACCCTGACAAAGCAATGATAATAAACAGCTGACACATCTCCGTAATATTTCTCAGTGTTAACAACCTCAGTTCTCCAATTAAAAGACAGCCTACCAGACTGGTTCAAAAAAGAATCAAACAATCTGCTGCTTTCATAAAAATCATCAAAAAAGATATTGACAGACTGAAAATTAAAGGATGAAAAATAACATTTAATGTAGTGAAAGCAAGCAGAGATTCTCATGTCAAGCATGATAAACTTCAAGCTAAAACTGGTTAGAAAACACAGAGGAAGTCACTGCATGCTAGTTAAGAGATAATCCAACAACAAAAGATGCCATTGATAAATGTATGCACACCAAATACCAGAGTACCTAGCTTGAAAAAAAAATACTGCGGAAATTAAAAATCAAGTAAACATTAATACAATTATAGTAGAAGAGCTTAGCACCTCACTTTCACAAAGAAATAGATACCTAAACAAAAATCAATTTAAAAAAATTTCAGAGAAAAACCAAACCCTTAAACATATGGATTTAATGAATACATACAGTGTTCCATCCCTCTACAACTTAGTATGCACTCTTTTTAGCAGAACACCTTCCAAAACATATCACATACTAGTCCACAAAATCTGCTAAAGTAAATATAAAAGAATAGAAATTACTCCATGCATATCATCAGATCACAGTGCCATGAAAATAGAAATCTATAACAGAAGAAATTTTGAAAATGACTATAGCCTGGAAAATGAACAGTATACTGCTAAACAGCCAATGGGGCACAGAAGAAATGGAAGAAGTTAAAAATTTATGGAGCTTTTAATGGAAATCCCAGTAAAATTCAACAAAACTTCTAGAAGACGATGAAAGCAGTTCTAAGAGGGAAATTTATCACAGTCAATGGTCACATTAGAAAAATAGAGCAAGCTCAGACAACCTTTATGAAAAATCTTTAAATCAAATAGTAAACCAGTCCCAAAGTGAAAAGAGGGAAATTATAAATTTGAGAGTGGAAAACAATTGAGACAAAAAAAACTAAAAACAACAAGTTCAAGAGGTGATTCTTTGCAAGAATAAATAACATAGATGAGCCCCTAGCCAGACTTACCAAGAAAAAAGTAAGAAAAGATAAAAAGATCGAAAAGAAAAAATAATTTTTTATTGATACAGTGTCTTATTATGAAATTCAGACTCTTAGTGATTTTCCTGTCTCAGCCTCCCCAGCACTGGGATTACAGGAGTGCACCACTATACCCAATTTCAAAGTCAGTGATTCAGTATGTGGTAACAGGGATCAAACTTGGGACATTGTGCTTGCCAGGCAGGAACTTAGACCACTAAACTATCTTCCCAACCCAAAAAAAGGAATTTGTTTTTAAAAAGTGAAATCAGAACAAACACTGTGGAAATCCAGTAGAGAGTGATAAGAGAAGTGACTTAGGCTAATTTTCAGTAGTAAGACAGTGGGGTCATTGCTATAAGGATACCTGACCATGCAGTTTAGAAACATTTGAACAGTTTTATCACAGGAATTTGGAAAGGTTTAGAAGTACCAAGGAAAAGCCATCTTCAAACACTGTGATCCAAGTATGATGGGAGATTCTTGTTGGAGCTCACCAGCCCAGGATGCTGGTAGAAATCCACAAAATACAAGCCAAGTTCAGAGAGTTTCAGCAGAAAAAATGAATTCTTATGGGAATGGGAATCAAGACCATGAATGTCATGCTCTGGGCTGAGACTGTGGGAGAGATTAAAGGCATCAGAATAATTTGTCAGAGGAAATTTTAAAGCAGTCCAACATTCACACTGCAGCCTGAGTACTGTTGGGGTCTTAGCCAAGTTCACACTGAAAGTCAAAAGCACATGGCATAACTGAATAATTTAGAATATTTTTAATTTGACAGAAAGGGAGTTCTGATTAAAATTGGGGCCTGCAAAGTTGAAGCAGAGGAGATCTGAATTGCTGAAAAGAGTAGCATTAAAAAGAGTAAGAGTTTAAGATTGGAACAATTAGGCAAGTGTGAACAGGGAGAAACTCCACTTGGATAAAGAGGTTCCACTCTTTGGTATGGTCTGGAACAGGACACGAGCCCCATAGAAGAACAACCGGTAGTGGAAAACTAGAATGCCAGTCATAGGGAAATCAGTAGCTCAACAATTTCAATGGCAGGAATCCTGGGCATAGAGGAGGCTATTATGAGAACCAGAGAAGATCAAGGCCCAACTGTTTCAATCACTTGGACAAGATCTTCCTTGCTTACTGGGTCTTTAAACTTCCATAATTGTTCCTCCTTTCTGAGTTTTTTCTGCATAAAGTTTGTGATACTTCTGAACACTTAGAGCCATTTTGAAGATAATTTGAAAGAAGGTCACCTTTGTATTAGAACACATTAAAACATATTTGGCTCCCAATATATCTTTCATTCATTCAATAATTCATTTCTCCATCAAATATTTACTGAGCATCCACAAGACTGAATGCTGGAAAAACTTATTATATAAACACCCTTGTCTTCATTAAGCTTTCATTCTAATGGCAAAAAATCAAAAGGAAATCAGCACACAGTTGTACATTTAATATTTTAAAAAAGCACCAAAGTGAAGCCGTGTTTACAATATAGGAAGAGACAAAGACAATATTCTGAGCAGAAGGAATAGCACATGCACATAACCTGCAAGATAACCTTTGTGACGAGTTCCAGAAACTCGCACTATTAAAATGTTGATGTTAGACTTTTGGTAGAGACATACTTATAATATTTGTCTGAAGCTACGACTGTCTAGATTTTGAGGAGAGGCTGAGGGATACAGGTCAAATGGTTACAAGCCTAGTGATCGGCAAATGCCTAGTATGCTAAAACTAGAATTTTTATGTTTAGAGTTTTTAAAATACAGACTTCTTTCTCAAAGAAAGACCTTTCTTGAAGAACTAGCCACTTAGTTGCTCCTGTTTTAATATGCTTATTAATGTTTACAACATGCCAAGTACTAAGTGCTGGGTATGGTTGTTCTAACCTTCTTCAGAGGAAGAAGCCTCGGATCTATGTATATTACTGAGAAAGGAAAAGCACTTATTCCATTAAAATAAAAACCACAAGACCAGGCATGGCAGAACACGCCTATAATCCCGGTGCTGGGGAGGCTGGAACAGGAGGATCACTGTGAGTCTGAGCTGCATAGTGAGACTCTATACCAAATACATAAAATAAAAACCACCCTTTTTCCTGCTCTTTGTATAATTAGATGTACTCATTAACTTGCTTAGTATGTGGTTAGGAGAATCCCTAACAATGTTTTACCTCTTCCCCCAGAGCCTTGCTACTTAACTGATGTACTGATAAGTTTCCAGTTTCCACTTAGATGGCAAGAATGCACCCAGGCAGTTTGACCTGAGCTTATGGCATCCCTAACTGATGATATATTAAATGGAATAGCACTCATATTCAGAGCTGCCCTTAACAAGTACCAGCTAGGCTCATGGACCCTCTCCTATCCTTGGTGAGCTCCAGAAGAAAATGTTCTAGAATATTTTGAAACACTCATAGGTGGTCAATAACACTTCCAATTATTCTGGCTTCCCCATAAAGTCTGGTACACAATACTGCTCTGAGTCACTTTAAACATTCATAGGAGACAAAGATCCTCAAAACTTCACAATCAAATATGTTAAATTTTGCCAATACTATCATGTAATACATTTGATGTAGTCAACAAAACTAGAAGATAGCACCTAAAATATATGAGGTCTTGTTTTAAGTGCTCTAAAATATCAATTTATTTAATCCTTATTCCAAATCCCTGTGAATATTCTTACATACAAAGAAGGTTCCCTGATTCTAGTTTTATATTGTTTAAATAATTGCCATTAATACTTTTTCAGGAAACCATTCTGGGCATGAGCAAACAAATATGGGTCACAGAGAGTTAGCATCTCCCTGCTTTTGTCCATTTAATAACATAGCAAGGATATTAATATCACCATCAAATGTTCTTTTCTACATTATTTCCAGTATCTACATAGCTTGATTTGATAAGAATATGCTGTAACTCATGCTACTGTTGAACATTTAGATTTTTTTCTAACATATTTTTGCAGTTATAAATACTATCATAACAAATATTTGGGGCCACCTTTGTTTATTTCTTCTATATATGCTTCCAGGAATAAAATTACTAGGTCAAAGTTTATGTAAGCTTTTAAAAGTTATTAAAAACTCCTTAATGCCCTCCAGAAAGACTATAGCAGTTTGGAGGATAATTATTTTCCCTTGTCTGAAGCTTCTTCCGTCAATGGATCGCCTCCCATCGAAAAGGTATCTCAAGACAAATACCCGTGAGAAATATAATTGCATAGAAAATGCATAGTTCTCTTTTGCAGTCTCCTCTCCAGGGTGAAGCAAGTCAACTGGTCTTCTATGGTCGCTAACTAAAAATACAGAGCAAAACGGGTGGAGAAGCAAAAACACCTTACAGGCTTAGATCTGTGTATTTAGGACTTGTAGTTTAGAAAAGGTTGTAAATGAATACCGATTAGCCATCTCCACTTTCCTATTCAATTTACATTCATTAATTTGAAGTTCTCAACTTAATTTCTCTAAAATTTAAGAAGGTAAAAAAAAAAACAAGCCCCTAGGAATAGAGGAAATGATAAAGAATTTTATTTTGTTTATTTATTTTTTGGTAGGGACTTGATCCTGCTCAACAGCGCAGTTTCTGATTAACAACAGCTGGTTGTGGTCATGTCTGATTGCAACGCCAGAATTATAATTTTCTAATTTATAAAAGAAAGTCAAAGTATGGGGCGATAGTTCAGTGGTCTAAGCACCTGCCAGGTAAGCACAAGGACCCCACTCGGAACCCTGGGACCGCATGCCGTGCCAGCCCCCAGAAACCCCGGGAGAGTTGTACTGCCCACTAAAACTAGGTATGGCTGCCTACACCGGTAATGCCAGCACTGGGGAGGCTGAGACAGGACGGTTACTACAATTACAAGCTGTGTAGCGAGACCCTATACAAATAAAATAATTAATTAATTAAACATTTTTAAAAAATGAAAAGAAAGTGAGGAATCTGGTTCTTATGTGCAATCTTCCCATTTTTAAAGTACTGGCAATAAATTCAGTCTTTAAAATACTGCACTAGGTACTGAGCACGTTGTTTTTAATTTATCCTTTTAGACGTCATGGTGTTTTACCGCACTTCCTTAGTTTTATAGGAGAATGCTCTAAATAGCTAAGGCAATGGTTGTAGAAGGGGGTTTTGCACACAGGATTCTGCCTAGGGAGCCACGTTCTAGGTGCTTAGAGGCACTGCCACCTGCTTCCAGATGCTGGTGAAGATGGAGAAGGCTATAAAGAGGCTGGGTTCAGCGAGGGAAGAAAGTTACATTAAAGAATTCCATTATCACCCACTGGTTTATGAATGACTTCCACTTTAAGCCTATCTAGTTACAGCTAAAACATCCTAGAAAGAAAACCCATATTATCCACGACGTGCAGCTGCTGGCTTATCTGTGACAGTCATTGAAAATAGCCTGCGCTGTGATCTATTATAATAGGTCTTGACCTAGTTTTATGTTCCAGCACTAAAAAGTTAAATTGCTAACTTACCAAGCCAGAGCATGTTATTTGCCAATAAAATACATTTTTACAAGGAGCTTTCTGTCCCAGTTTCCTTTTTTATGGGATAGTTTCCATTTCACAGAGGTAGTGATTAATCTTCAGAAAGTAAAGAAATGGAAAAAGTCCTGAAAGCATTGGAACCCAGAGGTGATCTTTACCTTCTGACCACCTGGAAATCATTTATGCATAGTATTTGCATAGCCTCTGATCTTACTGTCTTTTTTTCACAGGAATAGGGTTGTGCGATTTAAAAAACAAACAACACTGAATGAAGCTGCTCTCATTTGTCTTAGGAAAAAGTGAGCACATTCATGTTGACTCAGGGCCACAGCAATTCTTTGCTCAGCTCCTTTCCAGAACCTCACTCACTCCACTTACATCCCCACAAAAGCACTTCAGAGACAGCATGGTCTCCATTTCAGAAGTGTCGTAGTCCCTAATCACGACAGTGCCTGTTGACATTTCCGCAGGTGTTTCCAAAAGCTCAATAACTTTGAGTGAAGCAAGAGTAAAAAACTTGATCGGATGTAACATAAAATCAGCTGATGAAAATGGGAGGTGCTACTGTATCCAAATTCTTTATTCTTTTGCCCAAAACTAAAGAATTCTCCAGGGTTGGGTAATAGGGGTTAATTTTTGAAGAAATAACAAACTTCTTTTTTCTTTCTCTAGAGCAGCTATACCTTTTCATACTTCTTTAGGTCGTGTATAAAGGTACTAATTTCTCACAACCTTACCAAAGTGTTTTTATCGTTATTATAGCCACAGAAATCTTTGCATTGCTATAGCTCAGGATAGCGCAGGTGGTATGACCCTTCTTCAATGATTATAAATTAGCAGAAGGCCCTGGGTTGCTGGAGGCAAAATTCACTCCCTCCCTCCACTTGCCTTTTCTTTCTTCTTTCTTCTTTCTTGCTTTCTTTCTTTTTTTTCCTTCTTTCTTTTCTTCATGCTGACCACATTGTTCTGCTTGCCAGTCCTCAAAATTGCGAGGCCCTGTCCATCTTTCACTCCCTGCTCTCTTCAGATATCTTTTTCAAAGACATCGACCTTCTGCTTCCCTATTCAAGCTACAGTGCAAGTAACTTCTTCCCTACAGTATTGCCCTGAACATGGAGCACAACTATTTTCTAGAAAATTCAATTAATTCAAGAACATAATGATAACATGTATAAGAGCAGATAAAATCTTAGAAAATATGATTAAATATGATAGGGAGTGTATGCTGGGATGGGGTGAGTTAGTGAACAGGCTAAAATTTCTCAGTTAAAAAAAAACTACCTACTTTATCTCACAGAATTGTCCAGAAAAGCTATAGATATTTACTACTGTTCTAATGGCGTAGAGGACAGGGAGAAAAATGAGCAATTTGTCTCTTAACTCCTTCCAATATCCTGTTATTACTGAAGCATAATCCAAGATATATTTTTAATTGCAGTAAAATAGGCATTTTTAAGTGTACAGTTTGTGGTGTGAAGCATATGCACAATACTATGAAACCAATTTTCAGAATTTTTCCACTTGCAAAACTAAAATTCTAGACCACTGTTTTTCAGTAGAAAAACGCTTCCCTGGCAAGCACAAAGGCCTGAGTTCAATCCCCAGTTCCATCAAAAGAAAAATAAAGACAAAGCTGAAATTTTATACCCATGCAACAAATCCCTACTCCCCCTTCAGTGCCTGGCAACCACAAATTCTGCATATATTATACATTCACATAGCGTAATGTCCCAAATGCATCCATGCTACAGTATGCCATAGGATTTCTTTCCCTTTTATGACTGCATACTATTCGTTGCATGTATATGTCACATATTGCCTTTTTGTTGATCCCATCAGAACATATTTTGGTTGCCTCTTTTAACAGCTATGTATAATGCTAGTACCAACACAGGTGTAGAGATTTCTCTTTGAATCTCTGTTGTCAATTCTTCTGCATTTCTATGCAAAAGCAAAATTTCTGACTCACATGGTAATCCTAATTTCAGTGCTTTAAGGAACCATCGTAATCTTTTCCACAGAATTGATACTGTTATACAATCCCATCAATAGTGCAGAAATGTTTTGACCTCTACATACCGTCACCAATACCTGTTATTTTCTGGATTATCTGATAGTAGCCATCCTAAGAGGTATGGGGCTTCACAGTATTTTAAGTCCTCCATATTTTGAGGCTTGTAAAGTGGCTGTTCCAGATTGCTGCATAAACCAGAGGCTTCAAGCTTACTATGGAGGGCTGGAATAGGGGCCTTTTATCTCTAGTTTGTATCATGTATGAGGTCTCTTTAGAGGTGGTGGTAGCTATTTGGGTTTATGACCCTAGAAACAAGGTAAGAAATTTATTTAGGTTCTATCCAGTTAAAGAAGCAAGACAAATGATTACAGCAGCACTGGTAGGCAGCTATATAAGGCTTCTCAGGTCTAAGATGGTGCATACATAGTTGTAATACATCCATTAACTCTATTTTATTGCATTGATCCATTGTTCATTCTCTAAACCCAAATGTTTAAGCATATATGATTTTCTTCTTGTCTATTACCTCTGAAATACATGCCTTTGAAGAAAAATGTATCTTGTTATACTGCAAGTACATGGAATAATTCCCAGCACATACTAGGGAGATAAATAATATTTATAGAGGAAAAATGAGCAATTTATCAACCTTCTTCCTTGTTTAAATCCAATGCATCCAAATGTTTGCCCAAAAGTTATGTCTCAGAGATTTGATTTTAGGACATCTATTTTCAGCTAGCATTCAACATGAAAGACTGTCCCCTTTTATCCCCAAAAGCAATAAACCAGAAAAGCTAGAAAAGCATAGTTTCAGTGAACTGAGGATGCAAAGAATGAAAAGAATTAAGTTTAAAGAATGAAAATCCTTTCGAAGGAATGATCAGAGCCAAAACTGCTTTTATCCCCATAAGAACAATGAGAAAAGGAGGTATTCACCACACACAAGTGTAGGAAGAAAATGTTATTGGCTGTGTGTAGGCTACAAAGACAGCCTCATATGGTAGAAGCACTTGTGACAGATCAAATTTCTTCTACCCACCAGCTCCTTACCTCCAGGGAGTTGCATGCTAAAATCAGGGGCAGGGAATAATTGCTCAGAAATCCTGAGGTGTGCAAGGCCCTCTGCACATGAGGACCACAGGCTCTGAAGGCTTGGCATGCAGGAAAGATGAGCTAAATCTCTCGGAGCATGATTAGTTTATTAAGGCCCAAGATTGCAGCCAAAGACTGAGGTTAAGATAGAAGAGCTAAAGGAATCCGTTGAGTCTCTACTGCATCCTACTCGAGACATGGAGCAGGACATCAGAGCAAAAAGTTTTCCCAAAGTATAGAGAGTCAGGGAGTCAACAGGAGATCAAAACAAACTTGCCTACAACCAAGTTCATAACAAACAAAATGAATTGTTACCTTTCTGATTTATCTGTTGGATATTTTTCTCCTTCTCACTCATTCAAAGTTAGATACATGATGGTAGAGACCCTATCTGTTTTATTTCCTAGAAATAACAAGTAGCCTTATTCATACACACTCAGTCAAAATCATTAAAAGAATGATTTAGTCAGTAATTGCTACACTATAAAACTTCTATATGTAATATATTAATAACTGAGGTGCTCTGCATTAGACAATTTTCCATCAATATACGAAAATACCTGAGGCAATTAAGTTATAAAGTGAAAAGTCTCATTCAGCTCTTGGTTCTAGATGTTCCAGTCTAGGCTGGAGTGACTGCATTGCTTTAGGCTTCCAGTCACAGTGATAGAGAGGCCTGCTTGCATCTTGAGAGCGGAAGCAGAGAAAGACTGAGAGCCCAAGGTCCCACAGTCCCCTTAAAGGTTCCCAAATCCCCTTCAGGGACATAGTCGCAGTCACCTAAGCACCTCCCACCAACCCCACTTCTCAAAGGCCCCACCAGCCCCTCTTGGCAAGCATGTCCCTGGTGACTAAGGCTCCAACACATTTTACAGAGCCTCTTTCTAGTGGAACTTTGGGGCTACTCTTATATAGAGAAACACCTCCATATCTATTTATGGAGCATTGACTGAAAAACTCAAATGGTAATCTGAAATTACAACTATGAATTTTTTGCTTTTTGTATTTTAGGCAAGGGTCTACAGGGTGTTCAGGGTCTCACTACTAGATCGGATTCATAGTGATCCACCTGTTTACAGCCTCTCAAGAGCTGGGATTGCAGGTGCGTGCCACCACACCCAGTTTCAATTGCCATCTCAGTGCACCCCGGGGGCGGGGGCAGCACGGCAGGCAAGGGGTGGGGGGAATCAAACTCCCAGCCCCTGTGCCTGCTTGCAGGGGGTTTAATCCTCTGAGCTATTTGGCTTACAATTGAAGTTCAATTCTTTTTTTTTTTTTTTTTTTTTTTTTTTTTCATACCATTTTCCTTGGAAAGCAAAAGCACTGTGGCCAGTTCTCTTGAAAAGTGACTGGACTGCTAATAATTTCATATCTGGAGGAAAAAAATTGTCAGTGTTTCGCAAAGCTGAGCAAATCTTAGCATTACCCATCAAGATGTTAAACCTACAGTGGCCTCAGAACAAGCCAATGAGCAGAGGTAGTGAGACCCCAAGATGCTGGCTTTTGTTTTAAAGTTTCTCAGACAGTCTAACAAATAGTCAAGCACTAAAGATCAGTATCTTAGTGCCTCCAATCCCCCAATTTCTGTATTATTTCCCTTTACTGCATCCTTCCAAGTCTTTCTAAATATTATAGGAAGCAATAAAAGGTTTGAACAAAAAGAAGTGTCCCCTTTCTGTTTCAGGTATTATGACAAACTAAGCTTTATTTACTGTGCTTTATTTACTTACTGTAACTAGTAGCTTTTCTTACTGTAGCTGGTAGCTTTTCTTCCTCTATTACAGTAAGACAAATAGGCAGGCATTTGAACTATGCAGTTGTCCAAGCAGTGGCAGTCAAAAGAATCCTGAACTTATTTTATGGCTCTGTTGTTATCTTACAGCTATTAAGAAATATTAAGAAAGGGCCCTAGATTTTCACTTTTCACTAACACCCACAAACCATGTGATTGGTTCCAATTTCAAGCCAAATTATGAATTACAACTGTTAGAAAAAGGAAAAACTGATGTTATTTTTGTCATAGGATAAATTCTATAATGGGCCTACTTACAAAAAAAAATCTAAATGACTCACTATATTCTAATCCTTAGTTTTCAGAAGGAATTCTTTCTTCTACAACCCTCAAGTCACAATTTATGATCTCATCCCCACCCAATTTTTTTTTTTTATCATGGCCTACATTCTTTGAAAATCATGAGGTATAAAAGAAATTATGGCAGTGAGATTTCCAACAGGGAGGAAATGATATTCAAGTTAGGATAATCCAAGAGGGGCTGACAGACATGTACAGGGTCCAAGAAGACCACTGGTGCTGTGGAAACAGCCAGAGGAGAGGGCAGGACAGGATCCTGTAGTGGCAAATACTATGAGTAAAGCACTGAAAATTAGGCAAGGAATATAATCAGCTAGATGCTACCTTAGTCAACTTCTCAGATCTCCTTCTTCACTGTCAGCTCATCTATAGCTACAGGTCCCTTGTAGGCAAACCCATTTGGGAGCATGAACAAATATCACATAGAAAAATCCTCGAAGTTTTACCTGTAACAGAAGACCGGGAAATAGACATTGAGGTGAAAAATGAAATTATTTATCCTAGTTTTTTGATCTCAGCATTCAGTCTTCCCTTTTGGCCAGGTAAAGTATTTCTGGCCTCAAGTAAGAACATGTTTCAAGGGCCAGCCAAATAGCTCAGCAGATTAAAGCTCCTGCTTAGGCAGACACAAGGCCTGGAAGTTCCATCCCCGGGCCTGCTGTGCTGGCCCTGCCCCTGAGGTGCGCTAAAGCAGCCTGTAATCTCAGCACTTGGGAGGCTGCAAAAAGAGGATCACTAAGAATCCAATCCATGCAGTGAGACCCTGTCCAAGAAGAAGGAAGAAGAAGAAGAGGAAGAAAGACAGGAAGACAGAAAGAAAGACAGAAAGAAGGAAAGACAGAGAAAGAAAGAGAGGGAGAGAGAGAGAGAGAAGAAAGAAAGAAAGAAAGAAAGAAAGAAAGAAAGAAAGAAAGAAAGAAAGAAAGAAAGAAAGAAAGAAAGAAAGAAAGAAAGAAAGAGAAAATGTTTGACATCCACTGGTGTGTTTATCAGTTTATCATAGCATGATGTCAGTTTAGTCCTGATCCCATCTTAAACCTTGTTTACCACCAATAATTGGGGCCTTTCAAAGAGCAAACAAAAAATGTTAAAGTATGAGTGCTCCTATGTGGATATGTGCATTCTAATCCCTCTTTGAGAAATCTGTTAAAAAAGGATCCTGCAGTGGGTTAAACTACTATATCTCCCACTGTGTGCATCTGGGTATGTGTGAGAGAGACAGAAGAACTCAAGTTTGTCCATCCCAGTGAAGATTAATGGATTTATCTGAAGACTGTTAATGTTATAATTAGCTCACAAATTTTTATGTCCAAAAATACACAAGCAACAATAGGTTTTATAAATTCCATTATATGAAGAGAAATGAGAAAATTGAGCAAGGAAAATGAAAACACAACAGAGAATGCACAGACTCTATTAAATGATTATGTTTATTAGAATTTTAAATAGAAGAAATTTATCAAGTCACCAAGGTAATAAGACTGTCTGAAATATCAGCTTATGAATGTAAGTTTGCAAAAGCCCAAGGATGAGACACTTCTTTGAATATTCAATATTTGCTTATTTGTAAAAGTGAATGATGATTAAAATATATTTAAGCCCCTTTTTTCCACTTTCTTGATAAACTCTCTTAAATTTGATTTCCTTTTGGCCTTTAGTTGTACCTTACTTTCTATATCAAACTAGATTTAGTGAAAATGAAATGAAATTGTCTGGTTTTCAAAAGGACACCAAGAAGTTTGCTCAATGTTATGCTACGAAACTAGTATCTCTCACAGGAGGCAAACGAACAGAAATATGTTTGGCTTTAAATTGTAACTTCATCTCTATTTTATCAATGAAATAACAGAAAGTGGGAGACAAATGTTGTGATGGTTCATCAATTCATATGTTAATTTAATCAATATTATAAAAATGTTGCTGTAAACCATCTCCTGTAGCAGATAAAAAGATGAGCACTTATAATACATAAAGAGTCCTGTTTCTCAAAAGGAGGACACTGTCATTTTATCTGCTCCTTGCAGACAAAGGGCAGAATATGGGCAGAAAAATAAACTTCATGATGCAGAAATATGGATTTAAAAGCCAATCGCCTTATTACTATTTAAAACCAAAAGTGTATAAAATCATCCATGGAAAGACCATAACGACAGAAGAGAGTAACCTCAATTGCCCATACCTGAATATGGGAGAGGTGGATATTTTTTGGTGGGGGAGGAGATAATGTCACTCGGGATTAGATGATTAAATGAAAGGCACAGAGAAAGAAAGGTTTAAAGAAAATCAAGATGATATTCTGTTATGAAAGTGGTGATCAGGGGCCAGCAAAATAGCTTGGTGGTCTAAAGTGCCTGCTTAGGCAAGCATAGGGACTGTGGTTCCACCCCAAACACCACATGCCAAGTTAGATCTGCCCCCAGAGCAGGCAAAGCTGGCCCCAGGGGGAAAAAAAAAGTGGTAGTCAGAGAGCATTTATCTGGTTAGACCCAACTTCATGCTTTAAAAGAACGTAGTAAGGCTGGAGATAGCTCAGCAGCACAGCACCTGCCTGGCAAACACCAGATTCTGAGGGCCATTCCTGCTACCAAGAAAAAGTAAGTAGCAGCTCTGAAAACCAAGTCCTGGACAACTCAGGTTTACCCACAGAAAGTGTTCTGCATTGTCTCAGTTACCTTTCTCTCTACTTTGGACAAAACACTTGACACGCAAAATGAAGGAAGGAAAGCTTTCTTTAGCTCAGTTAGTGGAGGTTTCGCTCCATACTCAGCTGGCACCAAGGCAGAGTGGAACGAGGCAGATGGAGCAGTTCGTGGCAGCATAAAACAGCAAAGAGTGAAGGGAGGGCCGGCAGCTGAGGCAGCTAGCTAGCCTCTCTCCCTCCTTGTATTTGTATGCAGATAATCTGCCCCAGGGCAGGTGTAGCACCCACATCCATAAAGCTGGCTTTGGATCATGAATTAATCACAAACTCCAGAAGCCACCCTAGTGAGTGTGAGGCTTTGGGGGTCACCTAGACATAGTCCGGAGCATGCATCCTCTACATTCTTTTCTGCTTTGAGTTTAATCTCCCACTCTTTCTCTGAATATTTTCCACATCTGCTTTCCTTTTCCCTATGCCTCTATAATCCCCTACATCTATCAAAACTTAGTTGATATCTGGTTTTGAGGATTTCTGTATCTGCAGAGCACTTATGGACTGCTGACACACTGTGAGAAAAAAGTAAACTTTATACTATTTTAAAACTCTCTTAGAAATAATGCAGCAACATTATGAACGAATGCTACTATTAATATAGTTGTTTCCTGGTGATGAGGATTAAAGATTTCTTTCATCAAATTTTCTAAAGCAATTATATGTGATATAATCCTGAGTAGTTTGTAGTAGATTAAATTGTTATTTTTCATTCATTTTAATGAGGAAAAAAAGATAAAATAGCAATGAAACAGCTTCAAAACAGGTTAGTTAGGACAGTTACAATATTTAATACATTGTGTATTGTTGTCTTCATAGTAGTTATTCAGAGGACGAGATGCAGACATGACATATTGTCTAAACACTGTTAGTACAAACCTTTCTTCACACTGCACTAAGAGAAAGTAGCTGTCGAGCTATCCTAACTAGATTTAATTTTTATACTCAAGGAAATCTCAATTTCTTTTATTACTTTATTTCTGCCTTTTGTGAAACCTCAACATTTTTAAAGAGAGAAAAGAAGATTAAATTGATGCAGAGTTTCAAAATAAAGTAATAGAAAATTAACAATGGTTATGATATTGAATACTTATCTTCAAAGTAGTTGCTCAGTTAGCAGATACAGGTACACAAAATTGAGCAAGCAATATAAGCAGTAACTGTTCCTCTCAATGAACTAAGAGAAAAATTTTTTTTTTTGTCTTTTTGAGACAGGGTCTCACTATGCACTTCAGGCTGGCCATAAGCTCAGTTTATAGCTCAGGCTGGTCTCGAACTCACAACAATCCTCCTGCCTCAGCCTCCCAAGTGCTGGGATTATAGGCCTGTGCCACCACGCCTGGCTAAGAGAAATTTGTAGTACAATTTTCTTAGCTACCTTTCCCTTCCTTCTTTTCTCCTTTTCCCTATCCCAGTTATTTCCTTTTGAGTAATTTCTTTCTCAATCAGAATAACTATTGTACCTTTCAGGTTTTATTTACCTTTTCAGTTTCTCACACTAAGGAGACAATAGGATGCTTGCACATGTGCATCTAGTTTTTTTCATTTGTAAATATGGTCTCTAGTTGTGCCATTTACCTATAAAAACTTGAGCCTATCTTTCTCTATAGCTGAGTAGTACTCCATTGTATTAATTATTGTTATTGGCAGCGATGGCCCAAACATTGACCTAGAGTTGTGGCAAAGCCTCTTCATCAGGTACTACTTTCAAACACCATCAGATGCTAGGCTAATGAACATAGCATACATGTTTGCCTATTTTAACATAAAATAATTAAAATCAATTTCCTTGTTTTTTTTGTTTTGATTTCATTGAGTTTTGAAAATTATCCCTCTTTTAAACATTCATGTTTGGCAAGCTGTAGTTGTTATTTGTAAAGATGCTCAATATGAGCCAGACACTGGTACATACCTATAACCTCAGCATTCTAAAAGGACATGAAGATCCTTAGTTTGAGTTCTGTCTGGGAAACTTAGCAACTTAGTAAAACACTGTCTCAAAAATCAATCAATCAGTCAATCAGTGAATCAATCAATAAATAGGGGCCAAATTTGTAATTTAGTACTCTTTTTTTTTTTTTTTTTTTGGTGTAACTGGGGATTGATCTCAGGCTCTTGTGCTTGACAGGGAAGCACTTATTCTACTGAGCTATCTCCCCAGCCCTGTAATTCAGTACAAAAGCCATTAGTTTAATCCCCTATATCAAAAAAAAGGGGAGGGGTGAGGCTATGTGCTGTTGTTTTGTTTCTCTGATAAGTACGTGAACTCTTAGCAATCAAACCATTTTTTTTGGTTTTGCTATCACAACATGAGCTTCATTACAAATTCTGGCATTTTATCGGGTCTTCTAAACACTGATATTAAGGAAAACCAGTAGTTAATGGCATTGCCCTTCTTATGAAAATCTGTAGCATTTTCATCGTAAAAACTCATGTTGTGGGAAACATGCCCACAGCAAAACTAGCACATCGATATTTGGAGCAACTTTACTCTTGGTTGATAAGAATTGGAAATAACCAAAACACTCTCCAGTGAATGAATAAGTAAATAAGCTATGATACATCAAGACAATGGACCATTATTCCACATTGCAAATAATGGCCCATTAAACCATGGAAAGACATACAGGAAGTGTAAATGCGTGTTACTGAGTGAAGGCAGTTTTCATTATTTCCACCATATAATACTTTGGGAAAAAAGCAGACATAGGGAAACAGTAAGAAGATGAGTAGTTTCAGGGGTGAGATGAGAGAAGAGAATGAACTAGTAGATCTCAGAGGACTTCTTTGATGACACTCTGATGGGGACCTATGTTGTTGCACATTTGGCCAGATTTACAGATTATACAATACCAAAAGTGACACTTATATTACAGACTTGCACTGATAAAGATCTGTCAAAGCAGTGACATTGATAACCACAAATATATACCATGATAGCGCATGTGTTAATAGTGGGCAAGTAGTGAGTTACAGGACAAAGGCCATTAGAGGGTTCTACTTTTCACTTATGTCTGTGAACCTAAAGGTATTCTAAAAACATGTATTTGAAACAAATAAACAAGAACTTATATGTAGTCTTTTCCTTTTCACAGTGGAAACTTCTTAGCTCAGTCCATTAAAAATAACCATTTCCTTCAAGGCTAGCTCAATAAAAAATGTTGTCATTGCTAACATTTGTCATTAAAGGTTTTCTATGGATGCATACTCGTGTCACTTACCTTCTTTATGTGGCAACACTGTCCTTTCTCTACACTCACCAAGTGCTGTTTTGTGTGCTGCTCAGGGAACCAATTTCTGATTTGCATCAGGGCTCACAGAGGGGGGGCAGACAGAGAGATAGGTTGGGGCTAGAGTTTCACTGAATACACAAAGCATGAAATCAGCAGTGCGAGCCACAAGCCATTCTGTACTACCCATACCTGTGGCTTCATCCACCTGTAAACACCTTTTAACACACATGTGAGAATAATTATACTTCCATGTTTACTGTATTTTATATCATAAACCATCTTATAGTGTCATCTAAGAGGAAACTCTTCATTTTTTCTCCTACCTTTACTTTAAACATTGTTTTGTATTTACCTACTGTCTGGTTTCAGTATCTTCACCTTATTCCTACCTTATTCAAAGGACTTGCAATAAAGAGTGATACTTTTATTTATGTTGCTGTAGCTTGGAATTATGTGTATAAATGACTAAATTCATTAATTTCATGCTAAAGGGTTATTTTGTCCTTGTTTTGATAAAAGAATCAATTGGTTTAACATGACAATTTAATGAGTGCTTAGTTTATAAACAACACAGAAAAGATCTTAGAAAATATATAAACAATGCAAAATATTCTAATAAAGGGCTTTATGGCAGTGATTGACAAAGTCACAAGAGAAAACAGAGGGAGTGTGGCACACACCTATAATTTCACTTCTCAGGAGGTGAAGTGAAGAAGACTGTCATAAGTTCAAGGACCAGCTGGAACTACATGGTGAGTGAGACCCTGTCTCAGAAAGAGAGAGAGAGAGAGAGAGAGAGAGAGAGAGAGAGCAGGGAGGGAGGGAGGGAGTGAAGGAAGGAAGGAAGGAAGGAAGGAAGGAAGGAAGGAAGGAAGGAAGGAAGGAAGGAAGGAAGGAAGGAAAGAAGGAAGGAAGGAAGATTCATATCAGATCCATATGACACAGTGGCCATATTATTATATCACACTTTGTACGTACAGCCCATATTTGCAAAGAACTTTGCCATTAGCATTACCTTTTTGTTCATTTATTATAACAAGGGAAGGCCCATTTATCTATTTTGATTCGGTAATTTATCCTCCCTTTTCCATCAGATCTTCTATTAGTTTTTATTTTTGGCTCCTGATGTTAATCTTGGGTCTTGCTAATTAATATGAGTCCCATTTCTTCTGAAGTTCAGTTCGTTGTCTATTACAGTTTTACTATCTGTCCGTGTTCCAGAGAAACCATAGATGACGGGCAGAAGCCAGCAGTCCTCAGGATCGGGTCTGATCATTTATTATTCCTCCAACCGGGGAAGGGGAAACCAGCAACCTCTTTCACGTTTTTGGTTCATCAACATTCACAGCTTTCGTGCACTATTTGAAGAGGTTCTTCCAAACTATTAAATCCAAGTTGGATTTCCTGGCATCATTCCAATAACAGATAGCTACTGCTTGGCTAATCTTTTGGGATAGCTTTCTCACATGTGCTAGTCCATTGGAATCCTATCTTGACTTTTCATGGCCACATGAGTCTCTTTTCCATCTTTTACAGTTTGTGGGATATTTAAAATTTTAATGAATTCATACTTGTCATAAAAATACATATATAATGGTTTTTTAAAATTGAATGAATTTCTAATGTCTTAAAAAGGTGAATATTTACTTCACCTCTCAATGCCTGATTTACATAGAGATGTGTATATATCCTATCTGAAAAAATTCACTGAACTTAACATGCACTATACATTGTTCTTTTTTAACATGGCTCTTGTTTTCTAGAAAGAGGTTGATATATCAACTGTTGGTACCAACAGCTTTCTCTGAGGAATTGATGCAATTTATTTAAAGGCCCAAGGGCAGAATAATCAATAGAAAGTTCAATTGAAAGAGCTGTCAAGAACATGAGTCAGAAAATATTTCTGCATCAGCCTATTTAATCATCCATCCTAGATGAGTGGACCAATTATTTGGTCAAACCGTAAGTCAATTTATGGAATTAAATTATTTTGTCATCGAGATTGACCAGGATGGTAGCTAAATGAATGAAGTGACTCACATGAGTGAAATAAGAATGAGAAAGGGAAAATCATGACAACTAAAGAGAGAATGAATCATATAAAAAGAAAACCACTATTCCAGTCCTTCTGTGAAACTGGAAGCTGGTTTTGACATAAATTTAGATCAAAATCCAAAATTGATCCAAAAAACTCCAATTTTTAGGTACCTAATGAAGTTGTAATTCTCTAATGTTATATTACTTTTAAGCAAATAAATCATTTATCAGTCAGATATACCTGATTTATGATCAACAAATATAATCAAAAGGACAACCACACGTAGCTTTGCCAATGCACAGTGTGAACATACATATTATTCACAATAACTACCTCCACAGGAATGTGGGAATGCCAACAAAATGAATATATTTCACATGGAGAATAAGTTATGCATATGTGCACACACAGGTATATGCAAATCTGTAAAGTGGTACCTCGGTTCACAAACTTAGTTTATTCCATGATTTTGGAAAAGTATGCCACTGTCACCTTCATGTGGGAAAGATAGCCACAGACATGTTTATTTTTCTTTATTTATGTATGTCCTTATTTATTTTTCTTTTAGTTTTTTTTTTTTTTTTTGTGTGTGTGTACAGGGTCTCATTATATAGCTCAGACTCTTAGTGATCCTCCTGATTTGTGCCTCCTTAGTGCTGGGATTACAGGTGTGCACCACCATGCCCAGAATCTATCGCCAATTCAGTGTGCTTAGGGCTGAGACCAGCAGAGTATGTGGTGCCAGGGATCAATCCCTGGCCCCTGCACTTACCTGAGCAAGTGTTCAGTCCTCTGAGCTGTACTGCTGGTCCCACAGACATGTTTATTATCCATCGCAGAGTTCACAAACAAAACCAACTCTCAAAAAAAAAAACTGCTCTCAAAGAAAATTGTTGGTGAAATGAGGTGACATAATATATATGAATGTGTGTTTGGAATCCTTCCCTAGCCATAAGCAGAAATGAGAGAATTCAGTGCTGCACCCAATAAAATTAAATATGGCTTTTATTACATAATCCATAAATCTTTCAAGTATATTCAGCTTGAAGAAGGTCCATAGGGTGTGTCATGTTCCCAACACAGTATATTTGCACTTCCTTCAATCTTCTGTGCCTCCCCTTTTTACCGTTTTATTATTAAATGGTTGTCCAGTAATTCCTATTATGGAGTCACAGCAGTAGCCTCAGACTCCATCCTCTTCATTCTCTCTCAAGCTGCAATGGAACACAGGACTCTACATTATATATAAACAACATACATGATTCTGAAACCAGTGGTCCACCCACATATTTTGGTATCTATTTCCTCCATTTCTAGCCCCTGATAGTTTCCCTTTATCTTGCTTCCTTGATCCTTACTAATGTATGATTTTTTTTCAGTACCAGGGATTGAACTAAGAACCTTGTGTTTGCCAGGCAAACATGTATTCTACTGAGTTATCTCCCCAGCCCCCATGTACACTCTTTTAATCCAAATATTCCTGTCTTCCCTCAATTTAAAAAACGCTAATCTATTATCTTTGTGTCTTTAGTGAGTTTCTTTAATGCTGTACAACTAAAGCCCCAATCATGACCCCCAGCTCTATGACCAGGCCCCACCTATAGAAGAATTAGCCTGGCAGACTCTCCACATGGAATTCTGCTGACCTTACTTCAGGATGTACTCTCTTTACAGTCATAGACACCACTGCTTCACTATTTTTGAACTTCTGAGATGAACTATGTTTCTAATTTTCCTCTCAAAAACTATTTCTGGGGATATTCTAATTCTAGTTCAGTAAATTTAAGCTATTCAGTCTCTGGGGTCAAGACATTCTCAGCCTGGATCTTTGGTAATGAGCAATATAATGTCCTCCTACCAAGTCCCTATAGCACAGTAGTGAAGATGATCTTAGAAACCTGGAGAAATAAAAATCAGAGAAAAAGCTTAGGAAGAAAAATTGGTGTTTTGTGGTTGACCATCACACATCATTTAAAAACTCACTGTCACCTCACCTTTCATTCTACAAATACAGTTCCATTAATTTTTACATAGATGGATCTGCTCAATAAAAGAAGAAAAGCAATGATCAAAACACAGTCTTCTCATCCAAAAACTTGTATCCTAATGAAAGAGTATAAAAAATCGAATGAGTTGATATTTAGTATGATATATGATGCTATGAAGGAAAGGGTGACATGAGTAGCAGGAAAACGCTAAAGTCTTGAGTAACCTGGTGGTAAGGGAGAATATAAACAAAATCATGAAGAAGGGAAGAAGCCAAAAAATACTGAAAGAAAGGGTTTCCCAGTTGAAGAAAAAAACAGATGCACAGATCTCAAGAAAAACTGGTGCCCAAGGAAGAACAAAGCAGAACACTGAGAGTAGACTGAAGTAAGTGGCAGAAAGGTGTAGAACAAGGCAGAAACACAATAACCCAGTAGACCAATAGAGAGACAGCAAGGGGCAAGATTCTATAAAACACTTAGTCATTGTAGACTCTTGATTCTATAGTGAGTAGCCTGGGAAGTAGTCATTGAAAGGTTTTTAGTCAATGGGTGGCATGATCTGCCATATTTGGACATGATTATTCTGGCAGAAGAATAGGATATAGACTAGATGTGGGGAAAGGTTGCAAATATCAATTAGAAAGCTTCATCAAAAAACACAGAATGAGACAGCAGCTTGAATCTGAGTGGGGTGAGCGTGTTAAAATCTTGAATATATTTTAAAAGTGAAGACAGTTGGATTTGCCAATGGACTACGTGTGTGTGAAAAAGGAAACGATGAGATCAGTAAATATTGGCTTATGCAACTGGCAAGCCAGAGTCAGCCCAGTCATGTTGACGACAAGCTGAAGAAAAACCAGTTCAGTGGATGGGAAGAATTTAGTGTGAACCCATTCAGTTTAACACAACTACTTAGCGTGCAGATTAAGATTACCATGTAATTGGATTTACAATCTGTATCTCAAGGAGATTGAGATTGAATATATAAATTAAATGCTACCTTTATATGCATCATATTAAAAAATCCAAAAGTTTGGATGAATACATAGTCTTGATTAAAAACAAGAGAGGTTAAAAAAAATGAGCCAATGTTAAGAAGATAGGTGATGCAGGAAAGTGGGAGAAAACCCTAGTAAAAGAGGCAAGATTAACAAACAGTGAGATAGAAAACTAAATCAGAAATCCAATGACCCCACAGACCAATAGAAAATATATTGCAAGAAAGAAGATATAATCAAACTAGACCAAAATTAAAATTAGAAGTTGAATCTTGGATTTATCCATATCAGAATCATTAGAAATTTTGACGAGAGATGCTTCGAATAAGTAACAGAGACTGAACCATTTTGTCTTTAGCTAAAAAAAAAATTTTAAAAAAACAGAAATTTTAAGCAATACTTTAAGGATTCATTAAAACTTAATGGTAATTACAACTTATTATATTAATGATCTCTATATGTTTTGCATTCACTAAGTATTCTGGGACTAGGTCTGAAAAAAGATGTTAGTGGCAACGTATCATAAATGAAACAGGATGCTCTTATGGTACTTACCAGAGGTGCACTGCAAGCTGCCAAGTAACCACAGTCATCAATGCTATGAACATCATGTATACTTTAAGGTCCTGAATTAAATTTCATACCTCGAGCTATTTCATTGCCTGCAAGAAGAGAGGAGAGTCTATTACTACCATTTACTTTAATGAAATTAACTATAACCTGATTTTTTGCTGAAAGTAGCAGCCAACTGCTCTATAATCCAAATGTATTTTAGGTAACAGTAGGAGAAAATTACTATATGATGGTAACTTGAAGACAATGAAAGCTTATTATCCTCATAAAGCATATAGACCTAATATAGTATATGAAGAAATGGGCCATTGACATATAGCTATTTTTACTTCTAAGTCTCCAAATGTCAAATTTCACTTATCAACTGTTAAAGTTCCATAGAGAGGAATAGACGAATACCTGCAGATATAAAATGTTCCTTTTATTAAGACCACAAAAGATGTCATTACTGCTTTCTATTAAATAACCATATTCTCTGTGGATTATAGAATAGTTGGCTTCATGTGATTTCCCTGAAAAATCTGAGTTCTTTCAAAGAGTCATTAACTAGGTGGAAAATGTCTTCCATTAAACTTCTAAGAAAAGGGATTTAGAAAAAGTGATGGTTTCTGTTGTGCTTGCCTTTCTTTCATTCTTTTGGTTGCTCTTTAAAACTGAATTTGACAATAAACTCATTAATCAGTAGGACTTCTAAGCCTCATTTTCCTATCATCTCTGTTCCTGGAAGAAAGGTTTTGGGAGGGGCATCAAGTGTAGCTGCAGAATATCAAACCTGCCTAGTGGTGAGCTTCAGCTATGTATCAAGTCCTGTACTAGCTATATTGTCTTACACTGCATTTTACTTCTCAGATTTTTATCAGTAATGCAATAGACTTCATAATAAAGCCTTCTTAGAAGAAATCTGAGGCTCAGAAAGATCAACCATTTAATATAACTGCTGAGATATGAGTGGTAGTCTAAAGATAGATAGGGAAACTTTAAGCAGTTATTCCATGGCATTGGAATTAAGCTAGACATAGGACTAATTTATGTTAAGTAATAAGACATTGTACAAATACTAAATCATTCTTGTTCTGCTGAGACATGTCCATGTTTACTTTTGCTCAACTAGGGTGAGTAAATTTTAGGATTGGGGTGGAGGAAGAGATGATCAGAATGTCTGTACAAAATGAGGTCGAATGCATCAGTGCAGTCATGTCTACCTTCATCTCATTCAGCCTCCAAGAGGAAAGCACTCTTCCTCCAGATAGTTTGTGTCACCCAGGTCTCTGCTGCACACTCTGCATACCTCTTCCTGATGCCTCTGGCCTTCTGCTCTGCAGAGGAGCACACCAACTATTTGGTCAACTTCTCCTCTGATCTTTGACTTTCTTGACTTCATAGAAAAATCTGCCTTCTTCTAATGATGTGGCCTCTTCTATGGATCCCCAGAGCTATGGGTGTTCAAACTGTGCTACTTGCTTGTGTGTTTGGTATAGGGGTCACAACTCTCCTTCTTCCTAATGGTTCTTCCACACAGTTACTCACACTCTTACGGAAAATCCAAATTCTCTGGGACTCATTCACCACCCATTCATTAAATATTTAATGAATATTCATGCCATAACTCGTTTGACAAATATCCATAAAGCCCATCTCTACTCGTCTATGCATATTTCAAGTTCTGGAGATATGAAGGATGTCATGCAATTTTTTCAGCCACTCCCTGCCTAGATGTAGTCATTACAAAATTCCACTTCACAGTAAATCACCCACAGAAGATTTTGACACCTACCTTGCAGTCCTACTCTCCAAACCATGTTTGCTTAGAAGACCAACTTCTTTTCTGTAAGAAAAGGAAAGGAAGGCAGGTAACCTAGTTTAATTTTCTTTTCAACTGGAATTGTGAGGACACTGACCACCTAGTTATACTTGCTAGTAGCCTTTAGATGTACAGTAACATCAGCAGGTCATCCCTGATTGTAGATAATTGACAGTAAAGAATTCTAAAATTGATAGAGCTGAAAAGAATGACTGCCTAGAGAATGTCAAGTAATTTAATATACTTATCACCATCATAAAATCATCAGCATAAGCACTCTCTTCTGTGTAC
This sequence comes from Ctenomys sociabilis, assembly GCA_004027165.1. Classification (NCBI taxonomy): domain Eukaryota; kingdom Metazoa; phylum Chordata; class Mammalia; order Rodentia; family Ctenomyidae; genus Ctenomys; species Ctenomys sociabilis. The sequence continues at coordinate 27,570 of PVKA01026126.1, forward strand.
AGTAATAACCCCCTCAGTGGGGGGCCTCCTCTATTACTGTAGACCAGAGAGCACATGGCCCATGAAGGAAGAAAAGGATGCCTCAGACCATTATCTTGTCTTAGCTTATTGACCATCTATATCTTTGAATTATTTGGAAAATGGAATACTGTAAATATCTGATATGCATGAATAGGATTTGAGAATTCAGTCCTGGTTTTAGCTTACTCTTCTACCTCCACCATTTCACAGGCAAAAAAATAGTCCTCATTAAGTTTAATCTACTAATTACTACCCGGTTGATAAATCCAAGTGCATATTTGTAATCTTCTTACATGATCTATAGTTTCTCAGTTTTATACAAGATGAGTGACTTTCTCTTCACTGAAACTCATCTTCCTTTGGTCTCTCTGCCACAGATGAAAGACTAAATGACAGTCTCCAATATATCACTCTGCCCTGCACCCCCACCCTTATCTTACCATAAGCCTTAGCCTTATCATAGGTATGGTTTAACCCTACACTTGGAGTTTTTCTAAGTGCCACTTTGACCCATGGAATGGATTAGAAGTGACATTGTCCGCATTCCAAGTCCAACAACTTATAATGTTGTACTTCTGTCAAGAAATGCATACACCAGTTGTTAGTGGTTTAGAGAACCGGAGAGATAATGAAGCAGGCCCTCTCTAGAGAACTCAAAGATCTATAGCCAGAGAAGATCCATCTCAACCACTGAAAGCCTGAAGCAGAGCTACCTAGCCAAGCATAGCCCAATATGCTACAAAATGATCATGTGCATAAATGATTGCTTTTAAAGTCATTAAATTTTAGGATGATATGTGAGTTCGTATCTGAAGGTTGCCATAGCAAGGTAAATTGCCGCAAACTGAGTAACAGAAACAAAAATATTATAAAACTACTGAAGTTCTGCTTAGACAAGCACAGGGAGCAGAGTTCGACTGCTGGCAACACATGCTGTGCCAGTGCCCCTGCAGGCGTGCTGAGCAGGCCTCCAAGTCTAGGTGGTGTGGTGCGCACCTGTAATCCCAAGGCTGTGAAGGCCGAAAAACAGGAGGATCATTGTGAGTCCGCTGTGAACTGCACAGTGAGCCCCTGTACCGAATACATTAAAAATAAATAAATAAATAAACCAAAAGCTAGAAGTCCAAGGTCAAAGTATTAACAGGCTTGGTTTCTTCCAAAACCAGATTTGCAAATGCCCACCCTCTTTATCCTTCTTTATACAGTCTGGGCACACAAATCCTTGGTGTTGCCTTTATATCCAAATTTTCCTTTCTTACAAGAATCCTGGCCTACAGTATGACTTCAATCTAATAATCTCCTTAAGGGAGTTAACTCTAAACACAGTCATAGTTTGAGGTACTGAAGGTAGGAGTTCTACATAAGATTTGTGCCTAGCGGGGCTCATATTTCAGGCCACAGCAGCTACTCAGCTTTACCTTACAGTATTGTGGCCATATTTGATAGGCTATAATTCTTTGCCTCCTTTTTATTTCTTTGAACATTTACTCCATTTCTTCCATTTAGCCAATAAATATGAGACTTAAAGAGTCAAGTCTACCACTCAAGCCTACCACCTCTTTGCATTCTTTTTTCCAATTCCAGGCCCGAATTCCAGAAAGAGAAAGTTTAGCTCCACTTGCTGCCACCACCAGAGACATTTGCCAACAGCTAGAGACCTTCTGGGTTATCACAACTGGGACATGGAGTATATTTTGCATCTAGGGAGTGGGGCCTATGAGCCTGTGTTATGTCCTTCAGTGCCTACTCAGCTACACACAGCAGGAAATTACCCAGCCCAAAACAACAGTAATGCTAAGGTTGAAGAAAATCCCCTGTGGACAGCGACATCCAAATATTAAGCCCCGGGCCATTGCCAATAGAGTCAGGTCTCCATCTCTGATAGCCGTGTTTCAGCCATAGGGATCAGACTTGACCTCCCTTATATGAGTGCTCCACAAGCCCCTTAAACTCAGATTATTTTAAGGGTGAAAGATTTATACGATCTGAAGAGAAACCAGAGTATTAACTCAGATTATTTTAAACATTTGTTTTCCTTCCAGACTTTGTTCTCTTACTTGGCCTTTTATATCAGCAATCAGTTAACTGAGCTTTAACCAGAAAGTTAGGAGCTTTTCTGAATACCCCTCTCTCCTTCCACCTTGGTAGTCCATCATCATGACTCATAATTTTACTTTCTGAATATATTTTTTGTCTTTTCCACTAAGATACCTTCACCCCTCCAAGCTATCATCTGCCTGTCGTTTAGTTTGTTACTTTTTTTTTTACTTATGTAATTGGTACTGGGTCTCACTACACAGCTCAGACTTGTAGCAATCCTCCTGATTTTAGCCTTCCCAGTGATGGGATTACAGGTGTGCATCACCACTCCCAGACTCCATACTGCACGCTCCAGACTGCAGACTCCAGACTCCAGACTTCAGACTCCAGACTCCAGACTCCAGACTCCCAGGGATAAAACCCTGGTCCCGGGGCTTGGCACTTAGTCCATTGAGTTGTCTCACCAGCCCTAGGCCATTATGATTTGCTTTGCTAACTAACAACCAATTCTCCAAATTATTCACCATTTCCTTTATAAAACAGTAATATAACCATGATAGTCCACTGACTTAAAAAAAAAATATTCTCCATTGTTCTTTTTTCAGCTTTTGCTTTTATTAGGATATATTTATGGCTCAAAATGTATACATTCCTGATGAGAAGTTGCTCCCCAGATGTTGCACACCACAATTCTTTTTCACCCCCTTTCTTTTCCCACAATCCTCTTCCTCCTTCTCTTGCTCCCTTTCCCATTTGAAAAAAGATCCACCTCCTCACTTCCTGTTTGCTATCTTTCACTCTCATTTGCTTTGCTTGAGGCATGCCACTCAGGCTAGCTTTGATGTATTATTCTTAAAGATGGAAATCTTTAATGTTGGTCTGCAATAAATTGTCTTTAAAATATATATGGGAACATAAGACACTTTTAACAAGCCAGTGTGTGTATATGCATGTACAGATGCTGTGTTTGTGTGTTGGTGATGTGAAGGTATAAAAAATTGTTCTAAGGTACATATAAGAATTCTCCCAGGCCAACTGGACACAATGGCAGGAAGGTCTCCACATTCTGATCATTGTCAGGTTCCTTCCTACCTCTCAAAAGCCATCTCCCATTACTTTTTCTCTTTCTGCACCTTTTTCTTCAGCAGACAAATGAACCTTTATGTCACATTGCCTTCCACATGCACTCTTTGTGCCATATCACATTTTACCAGTGAATTTGTATTTTTGATCTATATAAAATTTCTCACCCATTATCCTTACAACATTAGTCAATCACTGGCCTTCTTCAGCATTTTCTCAGACAAGTTTGCCCTGACTCTTCAGAAAATACAAATTTCCCCCACAGTGTACTCTTCACAAGGTTATATATATATATACATATATATATATATATATATATATATATATATATATATATATAGTCCTAGTTTTAAGGTTATTTTACTGATTCATTTCCTTTTTGTCATGTGTATTTTTTTTCTCATTTGGATTTTTGTTTGTTAGATAATATTTGGACAGTCAGATCCACAAAGTATATTGCACTGTATTGCAGACACTTGATGAAATAGTTGGTTTAATTTATTAATCAATTTAGTCAAGATGCTATGGCTCAGATGCTCATTTTGTGTGTCCCAACCCTCTCCAAAGGTCTGTGTCAAGAGACTTTGGTTAAGAGAAACTATGATATATAGGAAGTGGCACCTAGTAGAAGGTCATTACTAGCCTCTCTTTGAATTCTGATGCTTATCTTGCTATGTGATATCGGATTTAGTCTGTCTGTCTGTTCTCTCTCTCTCTCTCTCTCTCTCTCTCTCTCTCTCTCTCTCTCTCTCTCTCTCTCTCTCTCTGAAATTCTTGAATCTCAATGCCAATGAACTAAATAAGCTTGTTTTCTTGACAATTTCCTCTGTCTATGGTACTCTACTTTTAGTCACAAAGAAACTATGATCCCATAGCATACAAGTTCAAAGAGATATATACCTCACATTCTGGAGGATGTGTGCAATGTATTGCTTTATGCAGATGTAATAATGGGCTCTCAAACAGAATATGTATCATCCTTCAGGAGAATATTTGTGCAAGCAGAGCTCCAACTTTGTGAATATTTCAACCATTATAATGAACAACAACAAAAAGTGTTTCATTGTGAAGTTAAAAGAAAAAATTAAGCATAAGAAATAAACTTGGGGGTCTGCAAGACAGCTCAGTACTCTGAAGCGCTTGCTTAGGCAAGCTTACGCAAAAGCACAGGGACCATGGTTCAATCCCCAAGACAACATGCTGTGACAGCTGGCCAACAAAGAAAGAAAGAGAAAAAGTGAGAGAGAAAGAGAGAGAGAGAGAGAGAGAGAGAGAGAGAAGGAGGGAGGGAGGGAAGGAGGGAGGAAGAAGAAGATGAAGAAGAAGAAGAAGAAGAAGAAGAAGAAGAAGAAGAAGAAGAAGAAGAAGAAGAAGAAGAAGAAGAAGAAGAAGAAG
>PVKA01026127.1:0-32110 GCA_004027165.1 Ctenomys sociabilis
TTTTTTTTTTTTTTTTTTTTTTGGTTGTTGCAGGGTCTTGCTATGCAGCTTGGACTCATGTGATCCTCCTTCTTTCAGCTTCTTCAGCGCTGGGACTATAGGCATGTGCCACTGTGCCCCCCCCAGACTCTGGTTGGCTCAGGCTGCTCTGGGGCAGGGCTAGCATGGCATGTCATGCTAGGGATCGAACCTCAGTCCTTGCACGTGCTAAGCTTGCCTGGGCTTGCCTAAGCAGGCATTTTAGTCCACTGAGCTATCTCATCAGCCCAATACCATATTTGAGAATTACTGAATATGGTAATTATATTGTATCATACAGTAGAGAATAAAATTTGAAACAGGAAACTATGGTGGTTAGCATTTTAATATAGGCTGGGTCTTATTGTGGAGATCCAGGTTAGGGTGAGGATTTGAGTTAGGGTTAGGTTGTCTGCAAATGTGTTTGTTGCATACAACATATGAGTAGGTGCTGTGTTTTGATCTAGTCTGCCAATCTTTGTCTTTTAGTTGGAGAGTTAAATTCATTTATATTGTAGTATATTAAAAGGCATTTACTAATTTTTGATATTTTATTGTTTTTCTGTTATTTGATTCATCTCATTTACTTGTTTATCTCCCAGATTCCCTTAAGCATTTTATGCAATGCTACAAAACATACAAGGAAGGGCCAGCAGTATAGATCAGTGGACTAAGTGCTTGCTTAGGTAAGCGCAGGGGCCAGGGTTTGATCCCTGGTTCCTCATGCTGCACTGGCCCCGCCTTTGGGTGCGCTGAGCTGGTGATGGAGTCTGGGAGTGGTGGTGCATGCCTGTAACTAGGGAGGCAGAAATCAGGAGGATCACTATGGAGGATCACTATGAATGTGGGCTGCATAGTGAGACCCTGTACAAAAAAAAAAAAAGAAAAAAAAATACAAGAGGACACTTCTGGGAAGATAGTAGAGCAGTAAGTAGAAACAAATTGGTCTCTCCAAGATCCAGAATCCAGGCACTGGAAAATAACAACTTGGGGAAGAAAAGGAGGGATGTAGATTCTCAGGATCCAGGAGGGATTTTAAGGGAAAATTAGAGACCACAGAGAAAGTGTAGAGACAGACCTCAATGCAGAAAAAGGAGAGGGCAATTTGAACTTTGCCCCTTGCTCCTGGCCCATGGCATTAAAGAGGAGGATCAAATCTACAAATATACAGTGTAAGTGGGCATCTCCAGAGGCCAAGAAGAAATGCATCTTGGGATGACTTCAGTCAAGTGATTGCTGTGTCCGCTGAAGAGGGTGCTTGATTGGATTCCATTTTAGGATGGGGCCAACTAAACATGGGCCTTGGAAAGGGATTCTAGTATTTCAAACTCACAGTGACTGAGTGAGAGGCAGCCATGAGAGACATCCAGGATCAGGGAACTGTGATCAGATGGCAAGAGATACACAGAGTGTTATAGGCTGATCAACTCGTGCCCCAACCCCATGACCAGAGGCCAGAATCAACCTGAACTTCTGTGGATTTGAAAATACCAGAACTGAGCACCCTACTCTAATCCTACTATAGCCTTGCTTGGATCATCCAGCGCTCGACACTAATCCTACTGCAGGCTTTCTGGGATTATCCAACATGGGTCTGGGATCTGACTTTTTCCTCTGTCTACCAATAAGAGCAGAGTCACATCATGAAATGAACACTACCACCAAAATGTAGACTCCAGAAGATAACCACAGGCTTGAGATCACAGAGAAAATCTAGCCATCTCTTTTTTCCCGTTGTTTTTGTTTGCCCCTCTTCATTTTGTTCTTTCCCCCCTTTGGATAGTTTGTTCTTGTGTTTTGGTGAGTATGAATATTGTTTTTAGCTTTTGGTTTGGCTTTGTTCTTGTTTTTTTCCTTCTTTATTTCTCTCATATTTTCACCAGTTTCTTGAGTAATCTTCCTTTGTCATTCAACCTTGCTTCTAATCTTTTCTTTTCTTTTGTTTCATCTTATCCCTTTTAAATTCTCTTTCCTTAGGATGAAATCACTCTATTGAGTGGATATTTACTGTATATGATTTTCTGATCTACTGTTTTAGATTTTGATATGATAATAAATCATACACCTATTGTTAAAGACTTCAGATTAATAGTTATCATAGTTTGTCATTTTCAAGTATGTACTTGATGCTATTGTTGTTATTGATTATAGTATTTTAGCCAAGGTGACTCAGTTGTGATCAATTGGTATTCCTTGTGTGCCTAGATTATCAGTGTGTTGTAAATAGTACTGTAGTTCACTTCCAAAGAACGAGGTTATAAACCAAATAGGTAGCAAACTTTCATCCCCAATAAACTAAAAACAAGCAAACAAATAAACATAAAAATAAAATGAGAAAACATAGAATCAAAATACAATCCAAAGTTCAACACATGCAAATCAGTAGGTATAACATACCATATTAATAGAACCAAGGACAAACCAAAACAAAAACAATCAAAAAGCCAACACACAATCATCTCAATGAGAAAAGGCATTTAACAAAGTCCAACACTCATTCATAATTTAAAAAAAACTGTAGAAAATTGGAAAAGGTCTAACCTCAATGGGATTAGAGCATTCTATGAAAAAATAATAATCAACATCACACTAAATGGTAAAAAACAATCTTCAGCTTTACCAGACCAAATCAAGGGGGCACTGAGGTGGAAGAAATAAAAAATCACCTAACTGAACTTTGTGAAATGGTAGTAGTATAAGTAACAAAATAGATCAGTAATCTGTTGACAAAAATAAAACAGATAAAAGAGACGATGACCATAATAAAAAATTAATAAATTTAGAACAGACATGTATAAAACAATGGAGAAACTTAGAAAAGATGTGGAAACCACAAATGCTCAACAGAGAAAAGAACTTTATTCTATAAAACAAACACAAATAGAAACCTGGGAGATTAAAACATGCTACCAAAGGTATAAGCAGCTGAGTAAAACCAATGTGAAAATAGAATATCAGCTCTAGAAGACCAGGGTATAGTTGGCAAGCATTGGAGGTAAAACCTCTTAAAAACAGCAAGGAACCATGAGACATCAATCCAACAGCTGCAAGATGATGCAAAGGACACTAATACAAGGTTAACTGGAATCAATGAAGAATAAGAAAATAGCACAGAGGGCATTAAAAACCTGTTCACATAAGTAATAACATAAAACTTTCCAAGCATGGGGAAAAAAATCCTGAGATATAGATAAATGAAGCATATAGAACTCTAAATAGTCATGACCAGAAAAAAACACACAAAACTATATACATAATAAAAATTCCAGAAGTACAAGACAAAAACAGAACATCAAAAGAAATCAATCATGTATAAAGGAAAACCTATGAGAATCTCAACAAACTTTTTTGGTGGTACTGGGGATTGAACTCAGGGCCCTGCACTTACCAGGCAAGCACTTATTCTACTGAACTATCTCCCCAGCCCTCAACAGATTACTTGCTACAAACCCTTAAAGTATTTTGAACCCTAAGAGAAAATAACCTTAAACGTAGATTGGTGTACCCTATAAAATTATCTTTCAAAATTGATGGAGAAATGAGATAGTTACATGATAAAGATCAGCTGAAGAAATTCATGACTTCCAAACCAGCACGGAAGAATATAATATACGTAATAGATTAGGGGGGAGGGGAAGCAGCAGAGACCACCAGGCTTGTGTAAGGGTAACATGGTGTGGAGTTCAGTGTGGCAGGATGAAGGCAGAGAGCCTGATAAGACCATCTTACCCAAACAAGGAGAAGTGTGGCCCTTTAAATGGATGAATAGAAGCAGGGCACATTTGGTGGGAAGCTCCCAGTGAGTATCTGTGGTTAAAGTCCTCTGGCAGTCTTGTATCAGTGGGCAGAGTCCTGGAAGTGTCCGATGTAAAGTTTTGGGTGTCTCCAGATATCCCCAGGATGTGGTATCTCCTGTCCTGTCTTATCTCCTTTCTTGTGCTTGCCAAAACGCCAGCCTCAGCTGGTGAGCTGAGCTCCCTGCTGAGAGCTGAGTTCCCCGCAGGCAGTAGTGCTTCTGCTGGCAGGGTGGGGGCTGGGAGTCAGGTCTGATTTGAGCCTTACAAACAATATTCTGAATGAAGTTCTAAATGATATTCTAGAGAAAGACAAGGAAGAAAACAGTTCAAAAGATCGCAGTAGAATGAAGCCACCAAGAAAGACAAGCGATTATACAGAAGGGAAAGAAAGGAAAGCAACGATAGGAAAATAGTATGACAAGCATAAAACAATACATATTAGTTAAAACATTAGTGTGAATGGTTTCAATTCACCAATCAAAAGAAATAGATTGGCAGAAGGGATTAAGAAACACCCAATATATGCTGCATACAAGAAACACATTTGATTTAAAATAAATTCATAGGCTAAAAGTCAAAGGTGGGATAATAATGCTCCATGCAACAGAAACCCAGAAAAAAAGCAGGGAGAGCCATTCTATTTGCTTACAAAATGGATTTCAAGCCAAGAGTGAAAGGAAGAGAAAACAAGGTTCCTACATCCTGGTTAACACTCTAAGAGGAAGAGACGGTAGCCATAAATATATGTGCGCTGAATACTAGCATACACAGCTACATAAAAGCACTAATTGATATAAAAAGTCAGATAAACACTAATACAACTGCAACTGGCGAACTTAATAATCCATTTAGAAAACAATCAACAGGGAAGTATCAGAGCTGAACCAAGGCATCCTTTCAGCAGTATACTGGACTTTGTCCAAAATGGATCACATACTAGCTCATAGGATATGCTTAAGTAAATGCAAAGGAACTGAAATTATCCCATGCATATTATCAGACCACAGTGCAATGAAATTGGAAATTAATGTCAAAAGAAACCACACAAACATGGAAATTCAGTAACACTCTCCTGAACAATCAATGAGTCAGAGATAAAATCTAAGAAATTAGACCATTTCTAAAATTAAACAAAAAATGTCAATATGATATACCATGACCTATAAGACACAATAAAAGCAGTCCCACAAGGGAAATTTATAGTGGTGAATGCCCATATTAGAAAACAGAGAGAGCCAGCCAAATAGCTCAGCAAATGAAAATGCCTGCTTAGGCAGACAAAGGGATCAGGCTTTTATCTCCAGCATGCCTATCAGCCTTGCTCCTGGGGCACACTCAGCCAGCAAGTGAGACTGGGTGTGGTGGTACCTGCCTGTAATCCTAGTGATTTCGTGGCTGAAAACAGTAGAATCACTATGACTCCAATCTGAGCAGTGAGACCCTGTAGTCTCATATATTAAAAAAAAAAAAAGAAAAGAAAACAGAGTGAACTCAGATAAATAGCCTAATGTTGAACCTCAAGATTCCAGATAAAAGAGCTAGGTTAAACCCAAGATCGGAATAGAAATTAATGCAACTGAGACTAAGAGAACAATACAAAGAATCAATGAATTGAAGTGTTGGTTCCTTGAAAGATAAAATAGACAAACCCATACCCAACCGTATTAAAAAAAAAAAAAAGAAAGACCAAATGAATTAGGAATGACAGGGTGAAGTCACAATTTCCTGCAGAAATCCAGAAGATGATCAGTATCTACTTTGAGAACCTGTGCTCTAATAAGATAGAAAACTCAGAAAAAATGGACAAATTCCTAGACATGTATGAATTACTGAAGTTGAATTAAGAAGACTAAAAATCTGAATAACCCAGTGAAACTGAAAAAATAATTTTAAAAAATTACCAACAAAGAAAATTCCAGGCCTTGATGGAGTCACTGCTGAAGTCTGCAAGAACTTTAGAGAGAATCTAATGTGTTACTCCACAAACTCTAGTGAAATGGAAAGCAATGCAATACTCCCAAGCTTATTCCTGGAAGCAAGTGTTATCCTAATACCAAAGTCAGAGAAGGATTTAAACTGAAAGAGAGGCCACTCTCCTTAACGATCACAGAGGTAGAAATCCTGGCTAAGATATTGGCAAACAAAATGCAGCAAATCATCAAGAACATTATACAAGTAGGATTCCTCCCAGACATGCAGGGATGGTTGGACACATGCAAATCAGTATGTATAATACACCATATGAACAGCACCAAGGACAAAACAAAAACAAAAAAATCAGCACATGATCACCTCAATGAGAAAAGTCATTTAATGAAGTTCAACACCCATTCATGATTAAAAAAAAAAATAACCTACAAAAATTGGAATAGGTCTTATCTCAATACGATAAAACCCTTTTATGAAAAACCAATAATCGACATCATACCAAATGGTAAAAAACTGAAATCACAAACAAGGATACCCACTATTACCATTCCTGTTCAGTGTAGTTCTGGAAACATTAGCCAGAGCAATTGGATAAGAGAAAGAAATAAAAGGATATGGATAGGAAAAGAAGTTAAATTCTCATTATTTGCTGGTGAAATGCTCTATATAAAAGACCTCAAAAACTCTGCCAACAGTCAGAGCTTGCAGCATTCTTACACAAACAACAAACTCACTGAGGGAGAATTTAGGGAAACCATGCCTTTCATAAGAGCCTCAAAAGATGAACTAATTAGGAACCAATCTGACCAAGGAAGTGAAAGACCTATACATGGGAGACTACAGTACTCTGAAGAAGGAGATCAAAGCGGGTTCCTGAAAATGGAAAGATATTCCCTGTTCTTGCATAGGCTGAACAAATACAGTGAAAATGTCCATACTTCAAAACTGTTAGATAGATTTAATGCAAAATCAATCAAAAATACCATCAGCATACTTCACAGAACTATAGAAAACATTCCTAAAATTCATGTGGAAGTAGAATAGTGAAATTACTCCTGAGCAAACAGGGCAGTGCGGGGAGCGTCACGCTCCTTGATTTGAAGCTGTCCAATGAAGCTCTCAGGATAAACCCATAATGGCCCTGCCCAAGAAAGACCCAGAACTAACAAAACAGAAAATACAAGATGCAGGAAGAACTCCAGCACACTCAGCTATATGATCTTTGACAAAAGACTAACCCCTTTCTCTGGAAGAGAGACGGCCTCTAGCAAATGGTGCTGGGAAACTGGCTTGCCACATGCTGGACATGGAACTTAGACCCACATCTCTCACCATGCACTAAACTAAAATTGAAAAGAATCAAAGATCTGAATATGAAACCAGAAACAATCTGCTGGCTCTTTTCCAGTTGTGTCTATTTGTCTAAATGCGTCCTCTACTTACTTGTGTATCCATTTCATTTCCCAGTTTGGGGAAAATTTGGCTTTGATTCTGGTAAATTGATTTTTTTTAAAAAAATCTTTTATTTCTTTGATACAGGCTCTCACTCTGCAGCTCAGGCTTGTAGTGATCCTCCTGTCTCAGCCTCCCCAGCGCCGGGATCACAGGCGTGTGCCACCATGCCAGCTTGGCATGGGGCCAGCATAGCATGTGGTACTGGGGATAGAACCTGGGTCCTTGCACTTGCCAGGCAGGTGCTTAGACCACTAAGATATCTCCTCTGCCCCAGTAAATGAATTTTTAAAGCCATTAGCCTGTTTTTCAATGCCTTCTTCCAGTTCAGTAAACCTTATTTCTTTCAAATTTTCCAGCAATTCTTTTACAGTCTGCTCAGTGTTGCTTATCCTTTTACTTGATTCTGTCTGAAGGGTCTAGTGCTTCAACTCTGTCTTCAGCTTCTGACTGAAGTTAATGCTCTTTGGACCAATCTAGTCCACTGCTTAAATTTTCAATTGAAATTTTATTTGAGTTATTGAGGTTTTTATTTCCAGTATTCCTGCTTACTTCTTGTATTTCTTTGTTGGAGTAAGCTTTCATGTCGTAACTTGTAACTAACAGTTCATAAAATTGGTTGTCTGGAGTTTCATCCATTGCAGTATCTGTGGGATTCGCTTTGGGAGAACTACATATTTTTCTAGCATCTTGTTGCCTCTTTTCTCATTTTAGTTGTGCTCTTTTTACTGAAGTTTATAGAACTGTTGGGCAGAATGCCTCTTCTGCCCTTCGTATTTCTTTCATGTAGGTGGCTTTCTGTCTGTAGAGTGTCCTGGGATGTGAGGGTTTCTGCTCTGGATGCTGGGCTCAACTGCTAGCGCCCTGGCCTTGGCTTCCGAGAGCCATTCGTCCTGGGGCCAGGTCCGCAGCTGGACGCCCACTGGCCTTCCACTTCCTCCATCCCCCAGCCCATCTGACTTTGTTTGTTATTTATTACCAGGTTGTTGATTATAGTTGGAAGATTTGGAAGATTTAGGTTGTTTTGGGTAAGGACAGGATGTTATTCACTTAGACTGTTGTGTTTCCAGAGGCAGGAAAAGGTCCACATTCATAAGGCTTTTAGCTCAGGGGTCTTTAACTTTTTAAGCATAAATGTCTGGGGACTAATTTTAAATTAGATCCGGAAGAGAAAGCACCTTTTACTCTCTCCTAACATGGTGGTGTCTCCACACAAGGTCCTTTGTTTCCAGCTGTGCTAGCTTTCACTGCCATTTTCTTCAGGAAGAACTCAGTCTTCTGTTGGTAGGCATTGCCCTTGACTTGATGCTCTGGCCTTGAATATTTTAATGCAGCACAAGTCTTTGGAGAGGCTGAGGTGAGCAGTGAAAACAGACAATGTAAAAAGATGTCATGGGGCCAGCTAAATAGATCAGCAGATTAAAGCACCTGCAAACAGGTGCAGGGGCTGAGGGTTTGATCCCCAGGCCTGCCTTGCCAGCCCTGCCCCTGGGGCACACTGAGATGGCAATTGAGACTGGACGTGGTGCCATGAGCCTATAATCCCAGCTGTTGGGAGGCTGTAAACAGGAGGATCACTATGAGTCCAATCTAGTATGGAGACCCTGAACACCCTGTAGACCGACCCCTAAAATACAGATAAATAAATAAATAAACAAAATGTGTCAGGCCTGACCTAAGAAAGACCTTTCCAATAAGCACGAGGTCCTCTCAGAAAACAGGAATCTGTGCTGCCTTCAGTAAACAGCAGTCGCTGGCCAGAAAGAAGTCGGACCTCAGTGGCCTAAGCCTCTGCTGAGGCAGGCACAGGGCCAGGGTGTGACCTGACACACATGCAGTGCTGGCGCCAGCCCTGGGTGCACTGAGCGGGCCTGAGTCCGGGTGTGGTGGCGCACACCTGTAGCCCAGTGTTGGGGAGGCTGAAAACAGGAGGGTCACTGAGCTGACCATGTGTCAAGTCCATTAAAAAAAGGAAAGAAAGTAAGTAAGAAATTGGGCCAGGAGCTGCAGCCTCCCTGGTGGAAGACCAGCTTTAGATGTCACCTGTGCTGTGGGTTCTGACTGCAAACATTCCATCCAGTCTCCTTGAGACTAGGACCCCAATCCCAAGCCCTATGTATACTTAGCCTTCCTGCCTGGTATTCACTAACAGCACTCTGATTTGCGCCTACTGGTACGTCTAGGGGATTAAATCTGGTCTTCCCATAATCTCGGTCTCTGGGTGCTTCCTTACGTGATTTTTATTTATTTTTATTTATTTATTTTCTGTATTTAGGGCAGGGTCTACAGGGTGTACAGGGTCTCATTACGTAGAATGGACTCACAGTGATTCTCCTGTTTTCAGCCCCCAAGAGCTGGGATTACAGGTGTGTACCACTTTTTCAGCATGCCCTGGGGGCAGGGCTGGCATGGCAGGCCTGGGGATCAAACTCTGGCCTCCACGCTCAGCCTAAGCAGGCATTTCAGTCTGCTGAGCTATCAGGCTGGCCCTCCTTACACATTGTGAATTAACATTAAGCTCTGGAAGGCATCAAGTGACTCAACAGTCAGCATATGCTCTCCAGCGCTCGGAGTATACTGGCTACTCTTTTGAAAAGGCAGAGGACACCATGTGTAGCCATACAAAGACCATCGTGTTGGGATAAAAGGAGGAGAAACAGGTGTGGGCTCAACAGGACAGGTCCAGACCTGAGAGTGACCGCTCTGGTACTAGAGACCAGATTACCAACTCACTTACAGGCCATAAAGTCTTTGTAGGGTCGTGAACATAAAAAAGGGGGACTGCAGAAGGGAAAAGTCACAACGGGACTTTCAAAGGGGACAGGTCAGCACAAAGCAGTTGTGGCTGTCTGCCTGGGACAGGGCTTGCAAATGTACAAGGAGTTGGATGCCATTTGTCAAGAGCAGGGCTGAACAATCACTGGGAATTGTAGGGTGCAGCTGAGCTTACTGGGTCCGTGATTGCACACCTGCAGCAGGTGTGAAGCGTGGCAGGGGGCAGAGGCTTAAAGTGGTCTCTGTTCAGTCCAGATTGGCGGTGAGCAGATTCCTTCAGGTATTTTCAAAATATTTGCTTAAGTGCTGTAAGAGAGGGCTGTAGACAGTACCCCTGGGACTCAGGGAACTGATCCGCAGCTGGGCCCACAGAGAGTGCTGGAACAGCGTGGCCTGCAGGCCCCAAGACCCCTTGTGTGCCTGCCCAGATTGGGCTCCTGAAGCCCAGGTGAGCCTCTCCCTGCCCGACCTCGATGATGTGGAGGGAGGCCATGGGGCCAGGACCACTCTTATGTCCCAGCCCAATGCTACTGCCAGCCTGTGGGGCTGGGCTGGCTGAGAACAATGGCGACCTCCCAGGGGCAGCGAGCCACTTTTAATTATGGAACTGCCCAGATCCGGTTGTAGGGGTCGGGTCGGAGTGCCTGCTGGGTCCTGCTGGAGAAGGCCACACCTCCTTGTTACTTTCCATGTCTGGAAGATGGTTTTTAGATTGTAGGCCTGTATGTGCCTTTGTGGTAAGTACTTGTCATGCACAAAGTTCATACTCTGTTGCACCGAGGGACAGTATCGAGAGGTGACAATGTATGATAAAAACTAGAGGTAGAGGGTTAGACAACACTTAAGTGTTTTTCGTTGTAACTAACAGAAAAGACGTGTCATGGATTTGGAATTGTTGTGGTGCGTGTCAGCACTGGTCAT
This sequence comes from Ctenomys sociabilis, assembly GCA_004027165.1. Lineage (NCBI taxonomy): Eukaryota > Metazoa > Chordata > Mammalia > Rodentia > Ctenomyidae > Ctenomys > Ctenomys sociabilis. The sequence continues at coordinate 10,893 of PVKA01026127.1, forward strand.
TAGGCTGGCAGCAGAGGGGTGGACATGGGGCTGGGGAGATGGCTCAGTGGAATAGTGCTTCCCTGGCAGAGGGGTGGCCGTAAGCACACAGGGAGGGATGTGCGTGAGGTGTTCAGGTTTGCATTTTGGTGACAGGAGCCAGTCCATGTTCATCTTCTGGCTGCACTGCAGGAGTACCTTAATAATCGATGGGAGTGGACCTTCCTGTTAATATCTTGATCATTGTGGTCCGATATAACTCTTACACATGTGGCCTGGTGTATTCTGTTGCTTTCTGTTTCATTTTAGGTTGAACCTTAAGGAAACACTGTTGTAGTTGTAATCTTGCCAATACTTCCGTTGAGAGGCCTGAAGCCATTTTTATCCTCAGTGAAATTTTTGTCCCCATGAAAGACAGGATTATAATTTTTTTCTAACTAATTGAGTTAGTGTGGTGTGTCCTTGGTTATCAAAAATACTCATGTAGCTTTAGGATCCTGCTTTGGTGGATATTCATGATGTGGGAGAGCATGGCACACACTGCACAGCCTTGGCCCTGCCAAGGGGCCTGTTTCATTGCCTGGGTTCCATTCTCACCTGCCGGTGTGCATATGTCCTTCACCCTGAAGGGGCAGGGTCACTGTGTATCGGCTGTGATGGGTTTCTCAATCTCAGTTTATATCCTAACTTGTAGTGGGTGGGAAAGTGACTATTCTCTATGCTTTTTAAGGTGTGTCTAAGATATGCATGCTTTTTTTCACTTAAATGTGTGGGGGTGTGAGGATGCCCTTGGAGCCTGGGGAAGTGGGGGCTGTGCGGATGTAGGCCCGGGGCTGGACTCCCCCACAGGCACCTGGTGCATGGCCTAGGGTGATCTGCAGTGAATCAAAATCTTGAGGGCTGTGATCCAAGAATTCATATTTTTTAAAGCTTCCCAGAAACTCTCAGAAAACTGATTTTTTGTTCCTTTTTTTCTAGCTATTTATTCATTTATTTAGTGGTTGGTTTAGCCCAGCCTGGGGCAGGGCTGGTGCAGCAAGTGATGCCAGGGATTCAACCACGGCCCCTACGTTTGCCTAGGCTTGCCTAAGCAGGTACTTTTTTTCATATTTTTATTGAGAAACAAATAGCAATGAGACATTTTCAAGTCAAACTAGTAGGACAGTTTCAATAATTAATACATTACATATTGTTTTCTTAGTGGTTAATTGTTGCACAAGATGCAGACATGATATTCTATTTACAAGCACTATTAGAGCAGATCGCTCCATTCATTGAATTAAGAGAATGTAGCTGTATATCTATCTTAACCATTTTGAATATACAGATACAAAACGATCGTTAATTTATATCCCTTTTTTGTTTAGTTTTGTCAATTAAATATTTTAGGTGTGTGAGTTCAGCAAAATATTCCCAAATAGTCCAGTAGTCCATAATAATATTGGGTTTTCCACATGGCTGGCAATGTCAGAAGTTGTTGACTTCAGTCCTTTACAGCTCAGCATATTAATGTGACTTTACTTTTTATACCTCATTTTTATACTTTTGTGCTGGATGGTTAAGACCAAGATAAAGCAAGACCTATGTAACAAGAAATATAGTTTTTGTATCTGATTAAAGTCAGTCAAATCCCTTCAGGATTTATCCTGAGACCCTGTACTGCAGTTTGTAGATCCTTTGTGTGTGTGTCAGCCATGTGGATGAGTCATGGCCATTGCCTGACCAGTCTCTAAGCAGGTACTTTAGACTGCTGAGCTAACTCACCCAGAAAACTCATTTATTTATTTATTTATTTTATACAGGGTCTCCAGGGTCTCACTACATAGATGGGACTCATAATGATCCTCCTGTTTTCAGTCTCCCAAGTGTTGGGATTACAGGCACCTGTCACCAGGCCTGGTCTCAGTTGCCCTCTCAGTGTGTCCCAGGGGCGGGGCCAGCACGGCACAGTGGGGTAAGAAACCCTTTGGAGTTTATTTGAGCGCCATTTTCTTTCCTATCTTCATTATAGAACAGCAGTACTACAAACCTCTTGATGATTCGGGTTATTGACTCTTGCTATTAAAATGATTGTGTTTATTTCCTTGCGACCTGCTGTTTGTCACAAGAGCTCAAAGTGACAGAAGAGTTATCATAGCTTGAATTTTAGGGACACAGTGTCTCCCCTGGTAGAAGTACTTCTTTCTGGGAGACTTTGTCTCTCCTGGTAGAAGCATTCATTTCATTCAAATGTTCTGTGCTATCCAGCGTGGTAACAATTTTTAATGTGGCTGTTGAACACTTTAAAGATTACTAATATAAACGATCTAAATGTTTAGCTATATTAAATTTGTATTGATATGTACAGAGCTGGCTAGGACTTCTCTTTATCCTTTCAATTGGCCTTACGCAATGTATATTGGTTTAGCTGAGGTGCTGGTAGTAGTCTTTGAAGGCGGCATGCGTGTTTGGCTGATAACCCACACTTGCTGCTCTTTAATGTGAGCCAGGTGGAGACAGGATGAAGAGCCAGTGCTCCATGCTGCTGGCTGGGATCGAGCCTTGAGATAGAGGCTATGACTTCTGGGGCTTGAAAAATCACACAGAGCTGAAGCGCTAGACCCTCAAAACATTAGATACTATCTCAATAGCATGATGCAAATTACTTTCTCTGCATATCCTCCTAGCTCAGCTCACAGTACTCACCTACATCCCACAATTCTCAGTCATTTCTCCTCAAGCCACTTCTCTTCCACTGAATAAAACCCAGGTGCAGCCCTGGGTCAGCCTCTTTGTTCCAGAAAGCCATCTTCATGGCTTGACTTAAGGCCCCTTGGCTCCCCAGTAATTATAAATACGCTTTAGTGTCTTTACTTTCGCTGTGGGTTGCACCGGGAGTGGTAGCTTGGAATTAACTTGGAGGGATTCCAATAACGTATCCTTGGGACTATAAATATTGACTTTTTGGACCGGAATGAGAACCAGCAGAGGACCCCTACATAATGGTGTTGATTTGGAATGTGTAATTCTTTCTAGAAGATGGCCCTGTCTTTGCAGCATATAATCTTTAAGCTGATACCTCGCCCAAATTAAACTGGACCTCTTCCACCCTGAAGCAGAAATGTATCTGGGTTGAGACCACAGCATATGCTGGTCTCATGTATGCTGACCACTTTCCTACTGTACCACTGTCAGTTTCGAGGTGTTGGGCTGTGGAAGATGACTGGAGGGTTCTCTGGTCATGTTCCCTCTCCCATACATCTATCTTTTGCTGTAAATGGATTCTTTATTATAAGGAGTTGTCATATGCATCCCATGATGATGGCTCAGATACTGTGCTAATGGACAGTGGTGTCCGCCAATCCTGAGTCAAACCTGCACCCAGCATGCATGTTCTGTGCTGTCCCACATGCTGGCACTTTTTCATGTGGTTGTTGAACACTTGAATTAATTCTCTTACCACAAAAAAAAAAATAAATAAATAAAAAATAAATAAAAAAAAAATAATTCTCTTACCACAAAGTCACTTTCTTTTCTTGTTTTTGAAACAGGATCTTGATATGTAGTGCAGGCTAGTCTTGAACTGGCTTGTGTAGCTGAGGCTGGCCTTGAACTTGTAGCAGTCCTCTTGCTTCTGCTTGCCGAGTGCTGAGATTATAGACATGTGCTACCACACCTGTGGCTTGTTTTCTTTCTTTGTTTAAAAAATGTATTTATTTGTATTTTAACTTGAAGAATGAAAAATAGAGGCAAAACAAGTAGAAAAAAATGACATAAATAAGGTAACATACAATAATACATATGTTACAGATTTTCAAACTATGTATAGCTAATATATATATATACATATATATATATATGTATATATATATATATGTATATATATATATTAGTTAACTCACCCAGAAAACTTATTTATTATTTATGTATTTAGTACAGGGTCTACAGGGTCTCACTACATAGATGGGACTCACAATGATCCTCCAGTTTTCAGTCTCCCAAGTGCTGGGATTATAGGCACATGCCTGTAATATATATATATATATTAAAACAATCCAACACAGATTAGCAGTCCACAATAGAAATGGGTTATCCACAGAGGTTGTTGACTTGAGCCATTCACAGCTCAGTGTATTAATATGACTTTACTTTCTATACCTCCATTTTTATACTTTTCTACTAGATAGTTAAGACCAAGTTAAAGCAAGACCTATAGAACAAGAAATGTAACTTTTGTATCAGATAAGGTCAGTCAGGTATCCTCAGGGTTTATCCTGTAACCCTGTACTTCACTTTGTAGATCGCTTGTCAGCATCAGCCATGTGGATGAGTCACGGCCATTGCTTGACTAGTTTGCTTTCTGTGGAAGCCTGAGAGAAAGTTTCTCTCCATGTGACTCTCACATTCCTCTGTGGCTCCATAATCTCCTTGATCAGATAATTTGGGGCACAGCTGAGTTCCATGATGTTACAGTACAGGTTCTCCTATGTCCTGAGTCTTCACTGACCTTGAAAGGCTAGGGCCAAAATGTTGGCTGACCTTGCAGCCCTTCCATTTCCCCAATTTTTGATCTAGAAGCTTAGGTTGTTAACCCTCCAGAAGAGAAGCTTATTATTACCCTGCAACATATGCAGTTCAGCTTACCCACACTATTTGTCTAAATATCAGACATCATAGGCATAACATGGAACATGTATTTTCTGTCAAGTATTGAGATACTAAACTCTATGTCTACAGAATATGAAGAAGAAGAAAATTTAAAAAAGAAAAGGAATGAACACTTACATATATTTACATAGATATTTAGAAATCCATCCAGATACAGCATAGTAGCATTATAACAGGACTGTCTTGTGACACTTTTTTCTTATTTTTCATTTATTACCCTTTAAAAATGGCAGTATAGTAATAGTTGTCATGACAAGAAGTACATATTTAGAAGATCAGAATGGCAGGCATTTGAAGCATGACCCTTCTATTACACTTTGTTAAATCCAGTGAAGTTGCATGGTTCACAGGTATCAGCATGTATAGTTAGTCAGGGTGAGAATTCCTACCACTTACTGCTAGTTTCAAAAATCTGGTGTTCCTCAGGATCATTGTCTTACCCATCTAGTGTGTATAAATGAATGGTTTTTCCCCTGTCATGTTTCTCCTTGCCTTTCCTCATTGTCCAATCCTCAAGTTCTCACTTTCCTTTTAATTGTGTTATATATTTCTTTTCTTTTAAATGTGCTCAAGAATTTAATCAATACTGTTAAACAAAAGCCACCTTTGAGTTCACAGTTAATATATATTTAAAAACAGACTATAATTAGAATACTCAAATAGAAAATTTATAACAAAACAACATAACTGAGCTACACACCTATACAGAAGAGAAAAACAAAATTATAGTCCTGTGTGTGATTCCACAAAGAGGTATGTGTTGTACATTTCTATTTGCAATTCTTCTTTTGAGTTATGCTAGGGAGACTATATGATATTTGCACATATGGGTCTGGTTTATTTTGCTGATAAGTATATCTTCAAGTGGAATTGTGGCTAGTTTTCTTGAGTGACGGAATCTGTCAAGAAGTCTTTGGGGATTAAAGTCTTTTGGGATCCACTGATTGATTGAGAACAGAATATTTCACTATTAATAATGTTGTTCTACTCATTTCCCAGGTAAAACAGAGGTCACCCAGCTTTAAGTGGGGCACTTCATAGGAAAAGTCCTCAAAATAAAATGGGTTTGTGGCCCAACTTGGCTTGCCCTGCAACTCCCCAGAACCCCTGTCCCCAAGCCCACTGAGCAAGTGAGAATTTTTGTGACTCTTCCCTACCCTGATCCATCCGAGCCCAGCATGGTGACTGTGTGGGAGAACTATAACACTCCATGGTGCTCCCTGGGCCAGAGGCACAACAGGGGGGAACCACAGGCTCACAGTTGTGCTAGAAGGGCTGCAGAACAAAGGAGCTGAACACAATAGCTAGGTCCAGGCCAGGCATAATTGGATAATCTCAAACTTAATAGATGGGCATCTGAATCTCATTACGCACTAAGGGTATAACTGCACCAAAGCTGTAAACCAAAAGTCAGAGGTCAGCGCTATACAAAATGAAAAAGACAAAGAGCAAAATGCAATCTCAGGCCTCGAGCACAACAATGATAAGGGCAGAGGACACAAGCTCAGCTAAAATGAATGAATTAACAGAGTCGGAAGAAAGAAACAACAACAGAAAGGTATAGAGGAACTCAGACCAGAATTAAGTCCTGAAATAAAAAAAGAAATTTTTGAATACACAGAATCTGAAGGAATGAATCAAATTCAGAAACGTATGGGGGAAACCCATTGCCCACCATGAACAAGTGCAGAGAAAACTAGTTCAACTCAAACACGAATTAATAGCATCGCAAGCAAAGAAACAACAGCAGAAAGGTAAAGAGGAACTCAGAGCAGAAATAATTTCTGCAATAAAAAAGAAATCTTTGAAATCATAACATCTGAAGTAGAGAATCAATTATGGAAATATATGGAGGAAGCCCAATTTGGAAAAAACTCAGCAGTGAGGAATTAATAGCTATATCTAAAGAAGACATTGATTAAAAAAAAAAAGAGGAGATTAGAAATATGATGGATTCCTTGAATGAGCACTACAGGAAAGAAATAGATCACAAGAAGTAGAGTCTAAGAGATATAGAAGAATTTAAAATCTCAATCACGAGACTACAAAACCGTTTGAGTGAAAGTGAAGAGAGAGTTTTCAGATGTTGAAGACTCTGGTGCAGCTAGTGAAAAGGTGAGAAAGGATCTCTTAAAAACAACTAGGATGCAGGAAAAAATATCTGTCACCTGCAAGATGATGCCAAGATGATGCCAAGATGAGCAATGTGAGACTAATTGGCATCAATGAGAAAGAAGTTAATACAAATGCTATAAAAAAGAATATGGGCAGAAGTAATAGCAGAAAACTTCCCAAATATGAGGAAACAATCTAACATTCACGTAACCGAAGCATGCAGAATGCCAAATAACTTCAACCCAACTAAAACACACCGACATATATAATAGTCAAGATGCCATAAATCCAACACAAGAATAATATATTTAAAGCTGCTAGAGAAAAGAAGCAGATCACATTCAAAGGAAAACCCATAAGAATTATAGCTGACTTCTCTACACAAACCATGAAGGCAAGGAGAGCATGAGGCAGAGTACTTTGAGTCCTCTATGAAAACAAATTCCAGCCCAGATTACTATACCCTGCAAAACTCTCTTTCAAGTTTGATGGAGAAGTGAAATACTTATATGACAAAGAACAACTGAAGAATTTCATGATGACAAAGCCATCCCTACAAAGGCTACTGAAAGATGTTCTAGAGAGGGACCAAAATGATCAGAATTCCATAAATAAGAATATAAGGAACCCACTAATTAAACACAGGAACTAATTAAACCCAGGACAAAAAGGAGTAAACAACAGCAGGAAATAGATCTATTTCTCTGTTTCTTGGGATCTATTTCTTTCCTGTATTATAAAAAACATGACAATCACAAGTCAACATATTTTAATAATAACCATCAATGTAAATGGACTCATTTCACCAATTAAGAGAAATAGACTGGCACAGTGGATTAGGAAACAAAACCCAACAATGTTCTGTATACAAGAAACACACTTAACTCAAAAAGACATTCATAGGCTTAAAGTCAAAGGATGGAAAATAATACTACATGTCCCAGCACCTCAGAAAAAAGCAGGGGTAGCAATTCTGTTCTCAGACAGTCTCAACTTCAAACCAAGAAGGATCAAATGAAATAAAGAAGGGCACTATATATTGGTTAGGGGAAAAAATTCAAGAGGAAGAGGTAACATTCATAAATATCTATGAACCTAACACAGGAGCACCCAACTATATAAGAAAATCTTAATGGACATGAACAATCTAATATCCAGGACCACAATCTTAACAGGAGACCTTAACACCTCTTTATCTCAAAAAGATAGGTCAATCAGGCAAAAGATTAACTAAGAAGTAGCAGAACTGAACCAGAACTGGGAACAAATGGAACTGGTGGACATATACAGAATGTTCCACCCAACCACCGCTGAACACACATTTTCTTTCAGCTGCACATGGGTCATTTTCTAAAATAGACCACATACTAGTCCATAGGTCATGTTTAAGTATGTGCAAGAAAACAGAAATTATCCCATGCATATTACCAGACCACAGTGCAATGAAACTGGAAATAAATAACAAAAGAAACCAGAAAAACCTGCTAAATTAAACAACAGCTTACTCAGCAATCAATGGGTCACATTGATTAAACAAGAAATTCAAAAATATCTACAATTCAATAAAAATTCTACCACAGCTTATCGGAATTCATGGGATGTGATGAAAGCAGTTCTCAGAGGGAAAATCATAGCTATGAACTCACACATTAGGAACACAAAACGGGAACAGATAAACACCCTAATGTTGCACTTCTGACATCTACAAAAGGAAGAGCAAACCAAACCCAGAGCCCAAAGACGAGAAGAAATCGTAAAGATTAGAGCAGAAATTAATTCAATTGAGATGAAGAAAACAGTTCAAAGAATCAATGAATCAAAAAGCTGGTTCTTGGCCAGGGAGATGGCTCAGTGGAATAAGTGCTTGCCTGGCAAGCTTAAGGACCTGAGTTCAATCCCTGGTTCTGCCAAAAAACAAAGCAAAAAAAAAAAAAAAAAAGCTGGTTCTTTGCAAGACTAAATAAAATTGATAATCCCCTAGCTAACCTTATCAAAAAAGAGGAAAGAAATAACTCAAACACAAGCAATAAGGAATGAAAAGGGTGAAATCACCACAGACCCAGTGGAAATTCAGAAGATTATCAATAGCTAATTTGAGAATCTTTACACTCACAGGATAGAAGACACAGATGAAATGGACAGATTCCTTGAGAAGAATAAATTACCAAATCTGAAACAAGAAGATATAACAACTCTCAATAACCCAATAACAGCCAACGAGATACAAAACATAATAAAAAAAAACCCTGCCCACAAAGAAAAGTCCAGGTCCTGATGGATTCATAGCTGAATTCTACAAGAAATTTATAGAAGATATAATCCCTACATTCCTCAAACTCGTCAATGAAATTGAAAAGGAAATAGTCCTCCCAAAATCATTTCTGGATTCCAGTATCATACTGATTTCAAAACCAGGGAAAGATACAACCAAAAAAGAGAACTACAGGCCAATTTCCTTCATGATCATAGATGCCAAAATCCTCAATAAACTCCTTGCAAATAGAATACTGCAAATCATCAAGAAGATCATGCACCATGACCAGGTAGGATTCATTGCAGGGATGCAAGGATGGTTCAATATTCGAAAAATCAATGTAATACACTATATTAATAGATGGAAATCTAAAAACCACATGATCATCTCAATTGATGCAGAAAAGGCTTTTGACAAAGTCCAACACTCATTTATGTTCAAAGTCCTACAGAAAATGGGATTGGAATAGAAGGTCTCCACCTCAATTTGATAAAAGCCGTCTCTGACAACCCAATGGCTAATATGACGCTAAACAGGGAAAAACTGACATCTTTATCTCTTAGATCTGGTACAAGACAAGGATGTCCTCTGTCACCCCTCCTATTCAATATAGTTGCAGAATCCTTAGCTAGAGCCATTAGAGAAGAGGGAGAAATAATGAATAAGAATAGGTAAAGAAGAACTTAAATTATCACTATTTGCAAATGACATGATACTTTACTTGGAAGACCCAAAAAACTCCATGATAAAGCTACTAGAATTGATACACGAATTCAGTAGCATAACAGGATACAAAGTCAGTACTCAAAAGTGAATAGCATTCCTCTACACAGATAACAAACACACTGAGATGGAAATCAGAGAAACAATACCCTTTACAATAGCACCGTGGAAAATAAAATACCTTGGAATTCACTTAACCAAGGAAGTCACAGATTTTTTTCATGGAAAATTCCAGTACCCTAAGAAAAGAGAATGTAGAGGATTTCAGAAAATGGAACATATTCCTGCTCCTGGATAGGAAGAACCAACATCTTGAAGATGGCCATACTCCCAAAGTTGTTGTACAGATTCAATGCAATTCCTATCAAACTGCCACCAACATACCTCCCAGACCTAGAGAAATTGTTCCTAAAATTAATATATTTGGAACCAGAAAAGATCTAGAATAGCAATGGCAATCCTAGCCAACAAAGACAAGGCAGGAGGCATCACAATTCCTGACTTGAAATTATACTACAAAGCTGCTGTGATAAAATCAATATGCTATTGGCAATGAAATAGACCTGAGGATCAGTGGAATAGATTAAAAGATGCAGAGGCCTCTAGGAACATACTCAGTCACCTGATTTTCAACAAAGGGGCCAAACATGCTTACTAGAAGAAAGATAGCCTCTTTAATAAATGGTGCTGGCAGCCGGGCGTGATGGCGCATGCCTGTAATCCCAGCACTGGGGAGGCTGAGGCAGGAGGATTGTTGCGAGTTCAAGACCAGCCTGAACTACAAAGTGAGCTTAAGGCCAGCCTGAACTGCATAGTGAGACCCTGTCTCAAAAAGACAAAAAAAAAAAATAAATAAAAATAAATAAATAAATAAATAAATAAATAAATAAATAAATGGTGCTGGAAAAACTGGCTTTCTATATGCCGAAAACTAAAACTTGACCCAGGTCTATCACCATGCACTAAGCTAATGTCAAAATGGATTAAAGATCTAAACATTAAAAACAAAACACCCAATCTCCTGGAAGAGAAAGTAGGAAGAACTCTTGAAAACATAGGGGTAGGCAAACAGTTCATGAACAAACATGTATTCACACTGGAAACATTTGAAAGAATTAACAACTGGGACCAACTCTTATTGAGAAGTTTTTGAACATCAAAAGAAATTATCAACAAAGTGAAAAGACAACCCACAAACTTTGAAAAAATCTTAATAAGCACTCAGACAAAGGTCTGCTCTCTAGAATTTATAAAGAACTAAGATACATTAGGGCCCTCAAATTTAAAATCCAGAAATGGGCATCTGAAATGATTGCACACTTCTCAGGGGATGAAATTAAAGAAGCGAATAAATATATGAAAAAATGCTCCACATCGCTAGCCATCCATGAAATGCAAGTTAAAACACTGAGATGCCATCTCACTCCAGAAAGAATGGCTATCATAGAGAAAACAACCAACAACAAATGTTGGAGTGGATGTGGGGAAAAGGGAACACTTCTCCACTGCTGGTGGAAATGTAGACTGGTGCAACCAATGTGGAGATCAGTGTGGAGACTCCTTAAGAAACTAGGACTGGAAATCCCATTCAAGCCAGCTATCCCCCTACTGGGAATTTTCCCAGAGGAACTGAAAACATCATATCATAGTGATATATGTGTACCTATAGCACAATTTATAGCAGCACAATTTGTGATAGCCAAATCTTGGAAACAACTAAGATGACCATCACATGAGGAATGGTTGAAAAAGATGTGATATTTTTACACATTGGAGAATTACTAAGCTATAAAGAATGATAAACTTGAAGCATTTATATTGCAGTGGGTGCCACTTGAACATATACTCATAAGTGAAATAAACCAGATACACAAGTGCAAATATTGTATAGTCTCCCTAGTAGAAGAAATCAAAAGAAGAAATACAAAGGTATAACAACAACTAAAAAGAATTTAGTCAGATAGAGTAAACTAAACTGCATATGTTTCAGGGTTCTAATCAGCTTCTCTTCTGGATGGTTAACAACCTAAGTTTGTAGATCAAAAATTGGGGAAATGAAAGGGCTACAAGGTCAGCCAACATTTTGGCCCTAGCCTTTCAAGGTCAGTGAAGACTCAGGACATAGGAGAACTTGTACTGTAGCATCATGGAACTCAGTTGTGCCCCAAATTATCTGATCAAGGAGATTATGGAGCCACAGAGGATGTGATCGATGATGTATAGTGTGCCTAAGGAGAGTCACATGGAGAGAAAACATTCTCTCAGGCTTCCACAGAGAGCAAACTGGTCAAGCAATGGCCGTGACTCATCTACATGGCTGACGCAGACAAAGGATCTACAAAGTGAGGTACAGGGTTATGAGATACATCCTGAGGGGACTTAACTGACCTCATCAGATACAAAAGTTACATTTTTTTCTTATATAGTTCTTGCTTTATATCAGTCTTAACCATCCAGCAGAAAAGTATAAAAATGAGGTATATAAAATAAGGCCATTATAATAAGCTGAGCTGTAAATAGCTCTAGTCAACAACTTCTTCAGATAACCCACTATTATTGTGGAGTGCTGGACTAGGGTGGAGCATTTTGCTGAATTCAAGCACCTATAATAATTGAATGACAATAGAATACCCATCTTTGACAGGACTAAACAACAAAAGTGGGATATAAAGGAAGAGCCATTCTGTGTTTGTATTAGCAGTACAGTTAGGTTAAATATGCAGTACTTTTGCATAATTCTATGATAAGAAAAATTTGCACTTCCAGTCTTTGGGCAGGATATCCTGTCTGCTTCTTGTAGTATGGTTAACCACTAGGAAGATAACAATGTAAAAAGTATTAATTATTGAAACTGTCCTATAAATCAGCTTTGACAAAAAAAGGTATACAGCTACATTCTCGTAATTCATTCATTAGAGGTATCTGCTCTAATAGCGTTTGTAAATGGGATATCATCTATGCACCGTGTACAACAAAAAACACTATTGAAAACATATGCAATGTATTAATTATTGAGTCTGTCCTACTGTTTTGATTTGAAACTGTCTCATTGCTATTTGTTCTTCAATAAAATAAAATTAAAAAAAAAAAAAAACACTGAATGACATTGGAAAATACACCAGAATATAGAAAGTGGTCTATTATGATGTTAATAAAAATGCCACTTTTTTTTTTATGTAGAAAGTGGTTTCGGTTTGGGAAACTGGAGGCACATTGGCATCATAGCAATGATCGTTTGGATAGTCTATCGAGATCAAAACTCAGTGTGATGTTTGGAAGTTTGATCTGCTTTGAAGAGGCTTCTCATTGCAAATGATGTAGAAACCCGAAATCCTTTACAGATCCCTTTTCCTTTGTTTCTTTCTCCCTTTGAAGTTCATTTCCCATGGTGTGAGGTGCATTCCTCTACCTTGTTACCATGAGAGTCTGCTGTGGGTTTCAGGCAATCATAAAGTGGAATTTCTAAAATTGTGAGTCATAGTAAATCTTCTACAAATTTTCCATATTAAATATTTTTCTGCACAGACAGAACAGTGAATAATAGACTCTCCACAGTTTATGAGTCACCTGCATGGGCAAGCAACATGTTGTCTTCCTAATGTAAGAATCTGAAAGAATGAAAAAAATCTGAAAGGTACAATAGGTATAATATATATAGTAAAAGGGAAAGAAACTGAGCTTAAAATTTATACTTTGACTAATTTTACTTGGCATCATCTGTAATCTGAGCAACTATATGGAAGACATAAATATGAAATATAACAACCATTGTTGAAAACCTTTCATATTGCATTTTTAAAATGTGTGTGGTTTCTCATGTCTTAACAATTATTTTTATAATTTCCTTAGAATAAATTGAAAAAATAAAAGCCCAAGGGAAATAAAATTGCAAGGTTTCTGGAAAGGAAGAATTAATGTTTTAGTTATTGATCAGTCCTGCGTGCCTATATCTGGTAGTCTCAGCAACAAATTTTATGATAACAATGTGTAATATAAAAACCATTGTTAATTTTCTCTTGTTTTGAAATTTGGTTCTATTTGGTTCTAGTTTTACATTGTGTTGTTTTTTGCCTTGGTTTCTGTTATTTTTTTTCTTTGAAATAAAAATCATAAAGTTTATGAGTCAAAAAAATGGGTTTGTGACACAGAAGGATCCACTTGGGCTGTATCACCAGAAATAGCTCATTAGAACACTAGAAAAGGTATAGTGACCAAGAAGGCCACGTAGGGCATATGGCTAACCGAAGTAGAAGAATCTTGTCCTATTCCCTCTGGCCTCTGAGTAAGGCCATGCCTTCTTCCGTACCTGTATTCAAAAACCGTGTGCCATTTAGCAGGCAGGCTAGAGTATATTGCTGGATTCAAGTAGAACCGGAGTGTTTGGCTGTGAAGTAGGAGGCAGTTATGCTGGGGAGCTCTCCATCTAGTCTTTCAGGTTCACCAATGGCTCTGTCAGATCCATTTCATAAAATGGGGTGGGCCCCACTGCAAACCTCACTAGATGGGAGTCACTCATCAAGGATTAGGCAGACATGGGCCAGAGTGCACAGGGAAGCCTCATGTAGCCCAGTTCCCCATGAGAAACACCACAGCTGTGGTGACAGTCTGCCTGCACCCTGCACCTCTAGCCACATGTGGGATGTTTCGTGGCCAGCAAGAAGTGGAAGAAAGTGACTGAGTTTGGTTTATGGATGAGCTGGCTCGAGTATGGATACAAGATGAAAAGTGTGCTTGTGAATATAGCCCTGAACAATGCTGGAAGTCTTCCCATTGGCCAGAACTCTAGGTGGCACGTGTTGAGTGGAAAAGGGTGTGGGCTGAGGTAAGAATAAGTAGACTTGTGCCAGTTTTATAAGGAAGTGATCCCCTGAGTCAGCACCCCTGGGAGCTGGGCCCAAGAAAACTCTGCATCCCAGTAAAGCATGTTGTCAAGGTCCTGAAGCTTTTTAAAATATTTAGACTGTTTTCTCCCTTTTCTGGTCCAGTATTTCTTCAGTTGGGTTATGTAACAGCTAACTTGACCTGAGCTGTTAGTATAGCAGCCAGAAGAGGCGATGGGAGGAGACCACAAAAAATGTGTCCATGGTCTTACCATGCCAAAGCCTCTGCATCACATTTAAGAATAGAATAAGACTGGGTCTAGTGTAACTCAGTGATACAGCACTTGCCTAGTATATGTGAAGTTCCTAGTTTAACATCCAGTGCTGCAAAAAAAAAAAAAATATGGAGAGGACATAGTTTATTGAACTATAATTCATGCACCATAACATCCTCCCACTTATTTTGTGCAACTCAGCAGCTTTCATACTCACGTGGCTGTGTGGCCATTGCCACTGTCTAAATTTCAGAACATTTTCATCGTCCCCTCAGCAGTACCAGCAAAGAAACTCTGTGCTCCCCAGGAGCCACACCCCACTCCCGACTTGTCCCAGACCCTAGGAAGCGTTAGTACAACTTCTGGCTCTGTGGATTTGGGACATTTCCCATAGACAGGCTCACACAGCAGTGGCCTTCTGCGTTTGGCTTCTTTTACTTAATGTCTTCGAGGTTCGTCAGTGATCCAGCCTGAGCCAGTACTTCCTTGTTTTTTATGGCTGAATAATAATTTGCCACTGTAGGAACAGGCCACCCTCCATCCATTCATCAGTTAGTGGACACTGGATCAGTCCAAGGTGTTCACTCTTCTGCACAAGGCTGCTGGGAACATTCCCATCCAAGATTTTGTACACACATGCTTTTGATTCTTTTACAATATACCTAGGAGTGAAATTCTGTGCCATATGTTAACTGTATTTAATGTTTTTTTAAACTGTAAATGTTTTCTACAAACAAAATGGCCATGCCATTTTGTATCTCACTTTAATGTCTTGAAGTTCCTTTTTTTTCAAATTCTTACCAACATTTATCTTCTGCTGGTTAACAATATTGTAGTCAGAGCCGTGTCATGGTTTGTAGTGCGATATTGTAGCTTCGATTTATATTTCCCTGATGATTAGTAATTTTGGGGATGTTTTTCATTTAGTCATTGATTCACTTATGTATCTTTGGAGAAATGTCTTCAAATCCTTCACTTATTTTTAATTGAGTTGTTTTTATTGAGCTGTAAGCTATGTTTCTTTACATATTCTGGATACTAGGCCCTTGTTGGAGACATAATTTTCAAATGTTCCTCTAATTCTTTGGGTTACCTTTTCACTTTCTTGATGGTGTCTTTTGACACAAAAACTCTTAATAGTAATGAAACCAATCCCCACCCGACTCCCCCCCACACCGGTTGTACCTTCAGTATCATTAAGGAACAGTGCTCAGTTCAGCACCACAAAAACCTACACCCGTGGTTGCCTCTAAAAGTTTTAACTGCTCTGTTAGTCAATAAATACATTTGGAGTCAACTTTTGTGTGAGACATGGGGGAGGAGTCTAACATGGTTAGCTGTGCTGTTTCACAGATATCCTTTTGTCCTAGTATTATTTGTTGAAAAGAAAACCTTTCCTGCATTGAATGTCTTGCTATCCTTGTTAAAAATCAATGGACTACAGATGATCTGAGTTTATATTTGGACTCGATTCTGTTGTAGTGGTCCGTGTCTATCCTTAAGCCAATTTTTAAAATTGGTAAGCATGAGATCTTTAACTTTATTTTTTCTTTACATAAATTTTGACTCTTCTGGGTCCCTTGCATTTCCATAAGAATTTTGAAGCAGCATTTCCATTTAAAAAGGCAGTTGGAATTTAGTAGAGATTGCGCTCAATCTGTAGATCACCTGTGGTAGAATACCTTGGGAGTGTTATATTAAAAACATTGTCTTCCAAACCATGAATGTAAGGTGTTTTTCAGTTTATTTAAGATTTCTATAATTTATTCTAGCAATGTTTCTTTTTCCAGTGTACTATTAAAAAAAGTATTTCATCTCCTTGGTTAAATTTATTACTAATTATTGTATTTATTTTTGAAGACATTTTATTCTCCCCCCCCTTCAGTGCTGGGGATTAAACTTGAGACCTTGCACTTGCCAGGCAAGCACTTGTGCCACTGAGCTATATCCTTAGCCATTTTTGAAGCTATTTTAACTAATTTACTTTTCAGACGTTTTTTGCTTGCGTGTCTGCTTTTGCCTGAATATTGCTGTCCCTCCAAAATCAGAACTTGCGTTGACATTTAAACCCTAAGGTGGTGGCATCAAGAGGCGAGGGCCTGTGGGAGGTGTTTGGGTCAAGACAGCGCTGTCTCCTGGGTGAGATTACTGCTGCTTTTATAAAAGGGTTCCGGGGTTCAGTTTTTCCTCTTGTAGCACCTGAGTGTGCCACAACCAGGCGCCATCAGCAGAATAGACGGCGAGCCTTTGCCAGGCGCTGACTCTACTGGTGCCCGGATCTCAGAGACAGGCTTAAAATTGTAAGAAATAAACTTCTGTTGACAGCCTAAGGTCATAATGAACCAATGGACTAAGGAAGTTTCAGCATGTAACAAAGTTTTATGGGTAATGGGATTTTGATTAGAATTGTTATGAATACGCAAATCAGTCGAGAGAGAATTAACACCTTCAAAGTGATAACCCACGAACAGACACCGTTATTTAGACCTACTTTGATTTCTTTTTTTTTAATCATCAGATTTTTTTTGTCACTGTGTTTTTTGGCATGGAGAGTATTATAGTTTGGAGCCAGCCAAGCATGGAATGAAAACTTCACAAGCTGTGAGCTAAATAAACCTTTCCTTCCTTAATTTTGGGTGTCAAGTATTTTGTCCCAGCAACAAGAGAAAAATAACTGAGGCCGAGATTCTTCACATATTTTGTTATATATTTTGTTCAGCTATCCCTCAATGTCCACAGAGGATTAGCTCCAGGGACCTCTGAAAATACCCAAATCTGTGGGTGCTCAAGTTCCTTAGGCAAAACAGTATAGTATTTGCACATAACCTGTACGCCTCATCTCACATATCTTAAGTCACCTCTTTGTGATGCTCTAAATTATACTGTTCTTTCAATTTCCAGTTAATGACTAATACATGAAAATGTTTTTATTTTTATTTTCTATTTTTTAAATTATTAATTTATTCTAATAAATAAGGAGATCTGAAAATAAGATTTTTTTCTTTTTTTTTTTTTTTTTGTCTTTTTGAGACAGGGTGAGTTCAGGCTGGCCTTGAGTCCACTTTGCATCCCTCACTTTCAGCGATTCTCTTTCCTCAGCGCCTTTCATTTCATATTTTTGCCTTCTGTTGGTGAGGACCTATAATTTGGTGGTGAATACAAAAGGTGAGGGCAGAGATCTTTGGCTCATAGTAAATCTTTGGGAGGAAGATGTGGTTTTTTTCACCATTCAGTATAAAGTAAGCTAAAGGTTTTATACAGATGATCATTCTCTGGTTATAAATCTCCCTTCCTCTTCCCTGTTTGCTGAGAATATTTATGGTGAATTTTTTCAAATGTTTTTTATTTACTGATATAAGTTATTTTTTTCTTCTTTAGCTCATCAGTGTCATAAATCACATTGATTGAGTGATAAATATTGAACTCAACTTGCATTCCTAAGATAAATTCCATTTGGTCATGATTTTTCTCCATTTGACAACCATTTTATAAGATTTTGTTTCAGATTTTTATGTCTATGTGTATGAGGTGTATTGCTCTCTAGCTTTTCAATCTTGTTCTAACTGGGCAGTTCTGGTCTGATAACATCAGTTGGGGAGTATTCCATTGTCATCTGCTTTCCAGAAGAGTTTGTGTGCAGAATGGCCAGTATTTATTGCTCAAACATTTGGTAGAATTTTCTAACAAACCACGTGTGACAGTGTTCTTGGTGGATATTCTTCAGTAAGTCTGAGATTACTCAGATCATTCATTTCTCTTAAGTGAGCCTTCTTCATAGTTGGTGTATTTCAAGGACTTGGTCCACTGTCATCCAAGTTGTAGAATTTGTGTTAGGCCAGTCTGTAATGATAGCCCTTGTTTTATTATTGATACAAAAAATTATGTCTTCGTTTTCCAATATCAATATAGCCACAAGCTTCAGTTTTCTTGAGTTGGTCAAAGAAGTAAGTTTTGGTTTTATGGATTTCTCTCTCTTGTTCCTGTTTTGAGTTTCATTCATTTCTACCATGCGGACATAATTTTTCTCCTTCTCCTGCTGTGTTTTAGGTTTGCTCCTCCCAGCCTCCCATATTCTTAGAGTAGGAGGTTTATCCACTGGAAACTTTTCTTCCATATCAACGAAAGCGTTTAATGACCTAACTTCCTTGTAGTACTGTTTTCGCAATGGCATGCAAATTAAAAACAAATTTTTGTGTTGGGATGATTTTAAATTTATGTCATAGTTCTAAATGTAGTAACAGAGTTCCCTTTTTATTTCATGCAGTTTCCTCTAAAGTTAACAACTTACATAACCATGTATCTATTTTAAAACTAAAATTAACCCTTTTAAAGGAAAGATTTTGAAAAGTTTCACTACAAAGAAATAATAAATATTTGAGGGGATAAACATATTCAATTTGATTTAGACATTGCACATAGTATACATGTACTGGAAGCGTGACATGATTGACATTTATATGTATAATTAAAATAGAATTTTTATTGCATGTATCAAAGGTAAACTTAAAAGCATTGCTGTTACCTTAAAATTCAGTTCTTATTTCTATTTTACCAACTTTTCTACTTTTATGGCTCCAGGATATCTCCGAGCATTTAGCTATCAAGTCTCCTTGGTTTCCTTGTTTTCAACATCTGTTTTTTAAGAGTAGGGAACTTTATTGAGAGAAAGAAAGCTTCTCTCTGGGACAGACAGAAGGGGCCAGGAAAGTGGGCTGCTGCTGAACCCCGCTTCTCAAGGGTATTTACTGAGCAAAATTGCAAAGTGAGAGGGGTTTAAGGTGGACAGAACTAGTATCAATAAGAACTATAAGCTGGGCAAGGTGGTGCAGGCCTGTAATCCCAGCACTCGGGAGGCTGAGGCAGGAGGATTGTTGTGAGTTCAAGACCAGACTGAGCTACAAAGTAAGCTTACGGCCAGCCTGAACTGCACAGTGAGACCCTGTCTCAAAGAGACCAAAAAAAAAAAAAAAAAAAACTATAATAAGTAAGATTACAAGGACTGTTGCTTAGGTAATATTGATCCAATGGATTCAACAACTTTAAAACCAGTTCAATTACTGAAATACAGGATGACCAAAATTTGTGTATTTTCCATTAATTTTTATAAGATAATCTAATAGGAAATAGCAAACAGAGTTTTAGCAAATTTATTCAGTACAGGAATTGATTTGAAGTGACACCTGCCCCACGGAGACCTGAGATAGTCAGTACATAAGCAAATGCGTTGCACGAGCGACTCTCAACCACCAACTTAGTTCTGTTGGATTTCTTACTATTGAAATTATGGATTTGGGGAAAGAGCAAACCCTTTTTGCTGCACCACTTAGGAACACATGACATGAATGTGACAATCCTGCTGAAGTAAGCCTGGAACACTGTCAAGGCCAGCACACCAATTTTGATATATTTTGTTTTCATTTCAACTCTTGAAAATAGTATCTAATTTCCATGTTGACTCATGAGTTATTTCGAAGTTTGTTACTTAATTACCAAATATTTGAGGGATTTTCCAGATTTCTCTGTTATTTACTTTTCTTCTATTGTAGTCAGAATACATACTTTGAATGATCCCAACTCATTTAAAATTGTTGAGATTTCTGTTATGGCCAAGATACCATGGACCTTTGATGAATGTCTCACGTACATGTGGACATGTGTTCTGCCACTGTTGAGCATCTCGTAAGGTCAACTAGGATGGGTTTTGTGGACAGCATTGTTTAGGTCTTCTAAATCCTTATTTATTTTTCCCTCTGTTCTGTTGACAACTGAGGAATGTTGAATTCTAACTGTAGTCTATATCTATGAGTTCTTTTAAGTTTTGCTTTAAATATAAATGCATATATGTTCTCTCTCTCTCTTTATATATATATATATATATATATATATATATATATATTTTTTTTTTTTTTTTTTTTTTTTTTTTTTCAATAAGCCTCACTATATTGGCTGGACTGCTCTCAGCAATCTTCCTGCCTCAGCCTCACTCTACTGTTATAGCAGGCATGTACCACTACATCTGGCTAGTTGTATGGGCTTTGATAAATACATAACAGCACATTCCTAGCTCTGTAGTGTCACACAGTATTACAGAATCATGCAGAGTAATTTCACTGCCCCCAAATTCTGTGCTCCACCTACTCACCCTGCCCAACCCCGACACTCCTGGCAGCCACCGTTCTCACCACCTTCATTGTTGTCCTTTCCTGGAGTGTCATGTGGGTAGTCATACATTATCTCGCCTTCTTTCGCTTAGCAGCATGTATTTAAGATTCCCTCACTTTCTTGTGACTCAATAGCTCATTTCTTTATATCGCTGAATCATGTGTCATTTATAGATGTTCCACAGTTTGTTTAGTTAATAATCTGTTGGAGGGATCTTAGTCCAGAGTTCCCACTGAACCCGTC